>JBBPBX010006101.1:0-18831 GCA_038048925.1 Garcialebias charrua
CTGGGGCATTGTTTGCTTTTGCCCTTGTAGTCTGTTAAGCATTTGATGCCCTGCCACATGCTCCTTGGATCATGTGAGGTGAACTGTCCCTCGATCCTCTGTGCATACGCGGCTTTGGCCTTCTTTATGCCATCATCCAGTTCTCTCCTGCACTTTCTCAACTCCTCAGTATCTTTAGACTTGAATGCAGTGTCCCTGGCTGCCAGCAGGGTGCGGACATCCTTATTTAGCCAGGGTTTTTGATTGGGGTAAAATTTAACACACTTTCTTATGGATACATTTTCAGCACATGTACTGATGTAACCCAGGACAGAGGAAGCATAAAGCTCCAGGTCAATTGAATTTCCATTCGTAGCTGCCTCTTTGAAGACAGACCAGTTTGTGTTTTCAAAGCAGTCTCTTAGCATGGGGGAACTATCTTGGCGCCACGATGTTATCACTCTTTGTTCTGGCATCGCACGTCTGAGTGGGGGTAGCTGTCTAGGGACCAATAGCAGGGAGCGATGGTCGGAAGCCCCGATCGGTGGGCGTGGCTTCGCCGTGTACGCCCCCTTCACATTCGTGTAGACCTGGTCTAATGTCTTATTTCCTCGTGTTGCTGTGAAAACGTGCTGATTGAAGGTTGGAAGGATGACACGTAAATCCACGTGATTGAAGTCCCCGGAAACAATGAAAAACCCCTCAGGATATTTACACTGCAGCGAGGTGAGTAACTCATGAATTTCTTCCTGGGCGTCTTTAGCATTAGCATCGGGGGGTATGTAAACATTGCTTATTATTATCGCTGAATAGTCGCGGGGGAGGTAATGTGGCCTACATCTTATTGTTAAAAGCTCCACAGCAGCTGAGCAGATCCTGCTGATAACGGCACAGTTCGTGCACCAGTCTTTGTTAACGTAAATGCAGACGCCTCCACCTCGCGTTTTCCCCGTAGTCTCGATGCACCGGTCCGTTCTGAAAAATAGTATAAAAATAGTAATATCCTTTACAGTACAGATCATGCTTCCAATCCAGAACAGATCATGGACACTCACAGCCAGGCTATGTGTAAGATAGACTAGACAAGCTGCTGCAAGTAGGCTTTAAGCCATTGAAAGCCCATTATCTGATATGTTGCCCTTCCTGACCGACATGCCTCTCAACTTTTAAATGTCTCGGTTTGTGAAAAAACCTTCAGCTGACTGTGTATTCTAAAAGTGGGAACTGGTCAGTTTGTTTCTGGAGCTAGCATGCTAACACTAGCCTCCAGGTTATTGTATTGGGCTTTGTGTTAAATCGGTGCTATTGCTACATTTATTTGAATGGGCTTGTAGAAAAAATCATTTTCAAACATTAATACTTTTCTATAGTAAATATCACTGATGGTATTACTATTTCTGAACACCTATACTGTATTTGTAATGATCTGGATAATGAAAATAGCTCCTAGTTTTAATAATGAAGCATTTTAAATTAAAGGTATATTGAGATGGTGAAATGCTGTTGCTCTTATGTGTGCTAAGATGCAATATCAGAACCTTTAATATTAGGACTATTTAAGAGTACTCAAATAATGAGCTTGATTCTATTTATATTATGAACTTATTTTACTATAGTAATGATGAAAAAACATGTACATGTATTGCTTATATGTATGATGGTTTTCACTGTTGGAGGGCGCAGGGTACACCCTGGACAAGTCCATCACAGGGACACGAGACAAAAAACATTCAATCTATCACTCACACCTAGGGACAATTTAGAGTTACCAATCAGCCTAACATTTGTTCTGTTTCATTCTCTTCATTCATTAGCTCATCAAAGTACTTCTTCCATCCTTCTATCACACTCTCCTCACTTGTTGGAACATTAAAATCCCTATCTTTAACAACCCTAACCTGCTGTCTTTCAGAGAAGAAGACAAAATAGTGGAACTGAGGAATGAAGAATGTTGTGAGGAGTTCAGAGAGAATCTGTTAAAGGCTCTTGGTGGTAAGAAAGAGCTTCCAGATGACTGGGCTACTACAGCAACAGTTACTGTATTAGAGAAACAGGTAGGAAGGTACTTGGTGTGTCATCTGGACAGAGAATATAAGTAAACCTGGTGGTGGAATAGTGAAGTTGAGAAATCTATTCAGAGAAAGAGGTTAGCCAAGAAGAAATATAACAGTGAGAAGACTGAAGAGAGAGCACAGGAATATAAGGAGATGGGACATAGAGCAAAGGGGGAGGTAGCAAAAACATAGCAGAAGGTGTATAAGTTTTTAACGACATCTTTCTATCCACAGATACTGGTGACTCTGTGCTGCTTGTCCTATTGGACCTCACATCCGCTTTTGACACCATCGACCATGAGATCCTCATTGCTAGGTTGGAGCAGTGGGTGGGCATCTCAGGATCAGCCCTAAACTGGTTCAGATCCTACCTCTCTGACAGGTCTTTTTGTGTGTCCATCAATGATTTTACTTCTGCAGTGGCGGCTCTTAAATGGGGGGTTCCGCAGGGGTCCATCCTGGGTCCTCTCTTGTTCTCCTTATACCTGCTGCCACTCGGTGCTATTTTCCGGAAACACAATATACCTTTCCACTTCTACGCTGATGACTGTCAAATCTACTTCCCCCTAAGACAAAATGGTACAGGCTCTATTCAACCTCTGCTCGACTGCCTGGCTGACATCAGGGACTGGATGGCTTTAAATTTCTTAAGCTTCAATGATAAGAAGTCTGAAGCCATATTGTTCCTTCCCAATGACACAACCTCAAACCACTGCATTGACCTGTCTGCTCTACCCCTATCCGAAAAACAAAAAGTCAAAAATCTGGGAGTGATAATGGATCCTTCCATGAAACTCAACAGTCATGTAAACATGATCGTCAAATCCTGTTTTTTCCAGCTGAGACGTCTGTCTAAGCTGAAGCCCATATTATCCAAAAAGCACCTGGAGACAGTGATTCACGCATTCATTACATCTAGGCTTGATTACTGCAATTCACTTCTGTTTGGCGTCAGTCAAGCCACCATTGCACGATTACAACTGGTTCAGAACGCAGCTGCCCGATTTTTAACCAGCACACGCAAAAGAGAGCACATTACACCAGTCTTGGCCTCCCTTCACTGGCTACCGGTTCATCTTCGAATCCAATTCAAAATTCTCATGTATGTCTACAAATCGCTGAACAGTCTCGCCCCCGCCTATCTCTCGGATCTGATACACCCATATGTCCCTCCACGTGCTTTGAGGTCAGAGGATCAGGTACTCTTAATAGTTCCAGAAACTCGCCTTAAGCGCAGGGGTGACAGGGCGTTCTCTGTAGCAGGCCCAAGACTCTGGAACGAGTTACCGCTGCTCATCAAACAGGCCCCCTCCCTCTCGGTTTTCAAATCCCGGTTAAAAACTCACTACTACTCCATCGCTTTCAATGCCAGCTGATTTGTATTGGATCGTTTGATTTATGATCTGCAATGTTTTTATGTTTTTCGTGTTGTACTTCATTGTCTGTGTTGCCTGTTGCGTGTTTGTTTGTCCAGCACTTTGGTGTGGACTTGTTCCTGTTTAAAGTGCTTTATAAATAAAATGGTATGGTATGGTATGGTATAAGTTGTATGGGAGGCTGGATTGGCGAGACAGATGGATCAGTCTGGAAAGGATGTGCAGCAGGTCTACGTCCCATCTCCTTATATTCCTGTCTCCTATCTTCAGTCCTCTCTCTCCAGATGCCACACTAAGTACCTTCCTACCTGTTTCTCTAATACAGTAAATGTTGCTGTATAGCCCAGTCATCTGGAAGCTCTTTCTTACCACCAAGAGCCTTTAACATTTTTTTCTGAACTCCTCACAACATTCTTCCTCCCTCAGTTCCACTATTTGGTCTTCTTCTCTGAATTTACTCTTTTTCTCTTCTTCACAACAACATGAAGCCACACGATGAAGATTGGGAGAAACTTGTGGAAGCTAGACTTAGACGAGAAGTGATTATTTGTGAGCAGCATTGTAATTTCACGCCAAGAAAGAGTTCCACAGATGCCATCTTTGCTTTGAGGATGTTGATGGAGAAGTACAAAGATGGTCAGAAAAAGCTCAGTTGTGTCTTTGTGCATTTAGAAAAAGCCTATGACAGTATGCCGAGGGAGGAGGTGTGGTATTGCATGAGGAAATTTGGAGTGGCAGAGAAGTGTGTTAGACTGGTACAGGACATGTATGAGGACAGCAGGACAGCGGTGAGATGTGCAAGTACTTTTGGTCTACTGTCCAGGAAAATGGGGATTGTGGTAAAGAAGTGAAAAAGATAGTCCAGGCAAGTGGAGTGGATGGAGAACATTTTCAGGAGTGATATGTGACCAAAGTGTTCCAGCAAAGGTCAACAGAAAGACACTAGTGAGACCATGTTGTATGGTCTGGATACAGTGGCACTGACAAAATGACAAGAGAAAGAACTAGAAGAAACAGTAATGAAGATGTTGAGGTTCTCCTTGGGAGTGACAAGGATGGACAAGATTAGGAATGAGATCATCAGAGGTACAGCGCAACAACTGGGAAATAAAGTTAGAGAGGCCAGACTGTGATGGTTTGGACATGTCCAAACAGTGGGTATATTTGTAGAAGGATGTTAGAAATGTGTCTGCCAGGAAAAAGACAAAGAAAAAGGCCAAAAAGGAGATATATGGATGCTGTTAGAGAGGACATGAAGGTAGTTGGAGTGAGGAAAGAGGATGCAGAGGACAGAGTGGGATAGAGTAGGATAACTTGCTGTGGACACCCTGAAGAGGGAAAAACTGAAAAAAGTAGTACTGTATTATTATGTATAAATACTGTATATGCAACTCAGTACCAAATTATACAACATGTTCCACTAAATGAAGTTCATAAAGAAAATCGTGAAGTATGTTAAACCAGAATGTAAATATGTTAAATTGTTAAGGTTTAATAATTAAAAATATTTAGTATTAACTTTAATACTGTTTGAGTGTATGTTTCAATAGATCTGCTTAATAATAATCCCATTGCTAAATGCATTTTGTTTCAGTATGAAAAGCTCATGGTTGTTAGAGTGACTGAGTGATTTGAAATTTCCAGCTATTCTTGTTGGATGATGTAAAGAGAGGGGAAAGGTGAAATACCCACATGCAAATAGGTACAGGTTGACTGGTTACATTGGGGTAAGAAGAAGAAACGCAATGGAAAGTTTTTTTTAGAGAAAAAAATTCATGTAGCTGAATGTTTTGGACTTTTTACTCGACAGTCCTCATCAAAATATTTTTCTAAATTTGTTTAGGACCACAGGGATTATTTCTAGTCAAGATATCAAGGTCAGTGGTGCGTAAATGCTAATTTGTTCACTGAATATAGTTGACATTCGTTAGCAAAGTGAATGGACTTGTAGCCCTGTGAGGCTAAACCAGCTAATGTAAAGGACTATAACCAAGTTTTTCTCATGTGTAAATTCTGGAAATTCTGCATTTAGTGCTGCTAAATTAGACTAAATGTGGAATTATGAGTGCTGTTATTAAGATTACATTGATATGGGACACTGTCAGAGTCAGAGAGTCAGAGTCAGAGAGTCTTTATTGTCATTTGCACCGCATGTGGTACATGAGATGAAAACGAGATTATGTACACGAGGTCCCAGTTACATCCAACAACAAATGAAAGAGAAAAACAGTAATAACATCGAGAACTAACTAAGAAAAACATCAACTAGTAATACACTAAGCCTAATATAGTGGGAATAAACAGCAGCACGAACATGAGTTTGTATGAGCAGATGGTCACAGATGGTCACAGATGAACACAGCAACAAGAAAACATACCAGCATCACCATAATCCTGCTCTTCATCTGTGGACGGATGGAGAGGTAAAGGAGCAGAAAACACTGTCTGCCATCATCTTCATCACCTGAGCTTCCAACATTGGTAAAATGTATTGAGTGGAGTTAATTCTTCAAAATAATGTACTACTGTATCACACTCATTGTTCTCCAGAATGGATTCAGGCCTGCAATGGTTTATATTTTGAAGATATTTATTTTATTTTATGTTGGCCAATTTATGCTTAGTGAGAGCAGGCCCACTAATGGCAGCACGGTGGCACAACTGGTAGAGCTGCTGCCTCTCAGCGAGAAGGTTGCCGGTTCAAATCCCGGTCCGGGGCCTTTCTGGGTGGAGTTTGCATGTTCTCCCCGTGCATGCGTGGGTTTCCTCCGGGTACTCCGGTTTCCTCCCACAGACCAAAAAACATGCTTGTTAGGCTGATTGGTGACTCTAAATTGACCCTAGGTGTGAGTGTGAGAGTGGATGGTTGTTTGGTGTGAGTGAGACAGGTCCCTCTTGTAAATGAGTCCCCGTGACTCAACGAGGCTAGCCTGTATAAATAAAGGTTGAATGAATGAAAAAAAAAAAAAAAAAGTTTAAGTAATTTCTTAGTAACACTAAGAAACAGTGCATGCAGGGAAACAGGGAAGGCAGTAGGACCTGTTGACATACAGTGGAGGTTTGGAAATGTCTTGGAGAGATGGCAGTGAAGTTTTTGACTCAAATATTCAATGGCATATTTGAGGGTGAGAAAATTCCTGAAGAATAGAGAAGTGTGCTGGTGCCCATTTTTAAGAACAAAGGTGATGTACAGAGTTGTAGCAACTACAGGGAATTAAGTTGATGAGCCACACAATGAAGATCTGGAAGAGAGTTGTGGAAGCAAGACTTAGACAAGAGGTGACTATCTGTGAGCAGCATGTGGTTTCATGCCAAGAAAGACCACCACATATGCCATCTTTGCTTTGAGAATGCTGATGGAGAATTACAGAGAGGGTCAGGAAGAATTCCAGTGTGTCTTTATGAATTTAGAAAAAGCATATAATAGAGTGCCAAGAGAGGAGGTGTGGTATTGCATGAGGCAATCTGGAGTTGCAGAAAAGTATGTTAGACTGGTACAGGACATGTATGATGACAGCAGGACAGTAGTGAGATGTGCTGTAGGAGTGACAGATAGCTTCAAGGTGGAGGTGGGATTGCATGGGGCTGCCGTGGCGTAATGGTAATGGCAGTCGTCCCCCGATCTGAAGGTTGAAGGTTCGAATCCCGGTTCCCCACACCATGTGTCGTTGTGTCCCTGGGCAAGACACTTAACCCCAAGTTGCTCCCAGTAGGACTGGAAAGCGCCTTGCATGGCAGTCTGCCGCTACCGGTGTATAAATGTGTGTATGAATGGGTGGATGGTTGGTATTGTAAAGCGCTTTGGGGCCCTCATAGGGGGCTGGAAAGTGCTATATAAAAAAACGCCATTTACCATTTACCATCAAGGATCGTCTCTGAGCCCCTTCTTGTTTGCTCTGGTGATGGACTGACTAACAGATGAGGTCAGGCAGGAATCCCCATGGACTATGATGTTTGCAGATGACATTGTGATCTGTGGTAAGAACAGGGAATATGTGGAAGAGAACTTGGAGAGGTGGCGTATGCACTTGAAAGAAGAGGAATGAAAGTCAGCCGTAGTAAGACAGAGTACATATGTGTGAAAGAGAGGAAGGCCAGTGGAACAGTGAGGCTTCAAGGATCAGAGGTTACAAAGGGGTAGGACTTCAAGTACTTGGGGTCCACTATCCAGAAAAATTGGGAGTGTGCTAAAGTCAGAGTCAGAGAGTCTTTATTGTCATTTGCACCGCATGTGGTACATGTGATGAAAACGAGATTATGTACACGGGGTCCCAGTTACATCCAACAACAAATGCAAGAGAAAAACAGTAATAACATCTAGAATTAACTAAGAAAAACATCAACTAGTAATACACTAAGCCTAATATAGTGGGAATAAACAGCAGCACGAACATGAGTTTGTATGAGCAGATGGTCACAGATGAACACAGATGAACACAGCAACAAGAAAACAGATCAGCATCAGTATGATGTGATATTTTGCAGTGTTTATTTTTTATTTTATTTTTATTTATTCATGAGTCTAACAGCCTCAGGGTAGAAGCTGTTCCTCAGTCTAGTGGTTCTACACTTGATGCTCCTCAACCTCCGTCCTGAGGGGAGTGGGGCAAAGAGTGAGTGTGCTGGATGAGTGAGGTCTTTCATGATGCAGGTGGCTCTTTTCCTGCATCTGGAGGTGTAAATGTCTGTGATGGTGGGGAGACTGACTCCAACAGACTTCTGTGCAGCCTTCACCACTCTCTGTAGAGCTTTCCTCTCTTCAACTGTGCAGCCTCCATGCCACACGTTGATGCTGGAGCACAGGACGCTCTCCACTGCACACCTGTAGAAGGAGGTGAGAACTGGGCTGCTCAGACCAGCACGTCTCAGCCGTCTGAGGAAGTAGAGTCTCTGATGACCTTTCTTGATCAGGCTGGTGGTGTTGTTGCTCCAGTGTTGTTGCTAAAGAGGGGAAAAAGAGAGTCAAGGCAGGATGGAGTGGATGAAGAAAAGTTTCAGGATTGATTTGTGACAAAAAGGTGTCAGCAAATGTCAAAGGAAAAGTTTACAAGACAGTGGTGAGACCAGGTATATTGTACGGTCTGGAGACAATGGCATTGACAAAACGACAGGAGAAAGAACTGGAATTGGCAGAAATGAAGATGCTGAGGTTCTCCTTAGGAGTGACAAGGATGGATAAGTTTAGGAATGAGATCATCAGAGGAACAGAAAAGGTTGAACAACTGGGAGATACAAATAGGGGGGCCAGACTGAGATTGTTTGGACGTGTCCAGAGGAGGGACAGTGGGTATATTGGTACAAGAATGTTAGAAATGCAGCTGCCAGGAAAAAGACAAAGAGGAAGGCCAAAGAGGATACATGTGGATGCAGTCAGAGAGGACATGAAGATAGTTGGATTGAGGACAGAGGATGCAGAGGACAGAGTGAGATGGAGGAGGATGACTCGCTGTGGCGACCCCTGAAGAGGTAAAAGCTGAAAGAAGAAGAAGAAAGAAGAAGACTAAGAAACAGGGCTCAGTAACACTGCTCAGTTCAGGCTATAATAAAAGCCAGATTGGTTTAAAAATTTGGATGTTTCTCACAAACCATCACATGATGACAGAAGAGCGTCAGTCAACTTGTTATGTTCGGGTGTGTAGAGAATATACAGAGTGACTTAAACCAACCATTTGCTTTGAGGGCATACGTGAAGCTTGAAGAGCATCTCAACATGACCTCAGAGAAGTAAGGAGTACGTACTTTCAGGAGGATCAACCCTCACAAAGCAACCGGCCCAGAAAACGTCCTCAGGAAAGTGTTGAAATAATGTCCTGATCAGCTCTGCGAGAGTCTGGTCAACATCTTTAACACCTCACTTGCCCTGGAGAGAGTTCCCACCTGCTTGAAGATCGCCTCTATCATCCAAGTCCCAAAAAGCTCTACAGTGACTAGCCAGTGGCCCTCCCCATGATAGTCGCTAAATGCATCGAAAAACTGGTCATAACCCACATCAAAACAACCATTAGCATCAACGAGGACCCTCGTCAGTATGCATACCACAAGAACCGATCAACAGAGGAAGCCATCTCCTCTGTGGTTCACACTACACTCAACCACATGGACGAAGTACAGTACCTAATGGAGAAGTACAGTACCTCTCTCTACTTCTCTATCAGACTCTTACGCCTGTATGTTCTTTGTGGACTTCACATCTACCTTTAACACCATGATCCCCCAAACACTGATGGACAAACTATTTACACTAGGACTAAGCCCCTACATTTATAACTGGATCCTAGACTTCTTAACGAACAGACCACAGTCAGTGAGGATCCATAACTTCTCCTCAACCAAAACCCTCAGCACTGGCTCTCCTCAAGGATGTGTGTTGAGCCCTCTCCTGTTTACTCAGCTCACACATGATTGTGCAGCTAGCTACCCATCCAGGCTGTCATATTGTAAAGTTTGCAGATGATACAGCGGTGGTGGGATGCATCATAAACAACGATGAGTCTAGCTACAGGCAGGAGGTGGAACACCTGGAGAGCTGGTGCAAAGAAAATAACCTTCACAACAATGTAAAGAAGACAAAGGATATGGCTGTGGACTTCTGAAGGAACAAACACACCTACCCCCTATTCTGCCTCCACATGATTTTATCTTTGATCTTAGCTGTTATCTTTATTGATTTTACTTGATTTTATCACTTGTTTTATTATTATTATTATTTTTATTTATTTTTTAAGCAAGCCTAAATCTACATGATTTTATCTTTGATCTTAGTCGATATTATTGTTGATTTTATTTGATTTTATCACTTGTTTTATTTTTTATCTTTACCTTGTTACACATTGTAGCACTTTGAGATTTTTATTAATGAAAAGTGCATTACAAATTGAATTCATTATTATTATTATTATTATTACACCCCCCTGAACATAGGAAGATCTGCAGTGGAAGTGGTCTCCAGCTATAAGTACTTGTCATGATCTGCCATTTTGGTTTGAACCCACGTGCAGGAAAACAGGATGACTTCTTGATGAAAAAATTAATGTTTTTTTAACAAAACAAAACGCTGACAAGGTAGCAAAACACTTACTGGAGCAGGAGCAGAACAGATCACACACCATGGAAGGATAAAGTCTGGATGCCAAAGGAGTTAAAACACACAGTCTAAATACGGACACTTAACGAGACAGTGAGGAGCACCTGGGGTGATTAGAATGAGGATCAGCTATGAATGATGACACGGACAACAGAAGTGCAAGAAAACCGAAACAGAACAGTGTCATAACCCCCCTCCCCCCTCAAGGGTGGTACCTGACACCCCCAAAGTGGGCCCTCACATAACTAGGGAGGGAGGAGGTAGGAGACAGGAGGGAGGGCACAAGAAGAAATATCCCAAGGAAAAGAAAAGCCAAGAGGTAGGAACCTAAGAAAACTGAAGGGGAAATAACACTTATGCCCAAGAGTTCGGGTTAACAGCCCGGGAGGCCATCCAGCAAGCTGGAGCATGTCGGGCGGGCAGCCATCCATCAGGCAGGAGCATGTCGGGCGGGTTGCCGGGAGGCCTCCTATCAGGTAGGAGCACGTCGGGTGGGCGACCGGGAGGCCGTCCATCAGGCATGAGCATGTCGGGCGGGCGGCCGTCCATCAGGCATGAGCCTGTCGGCCAGGTAATTGTCGGGCGGGCAGTTGTCAGTCAGCGAGACATTGGGCGTGCAGTCGTCAGGCGGCGAGACGTCGGGCGTGCAGTTGTCAGGTGGCGAGACGTCAGGCGTGCAGTCATCAGGCGGCGAGACATCAGGCGTGCAGTCGTCAAGCGGCGAGACGTCAGGCGTGCAGTTATCAGGTGTCGAGACCTCAGGTGTGCAGTCATCAGGTAGTGAGACGTCAATCGTGCAGTTGTCAGGCGACAAGACGTCAGGTGGCGAGACGTCAGGCGATGAGTCGTCGGGCGACGAGTCGTCGGGTGATGAGTCGTCAGGTGACGATGCGTCAGGCGACGAGTCGTCAGGCGACGATTCGTCAGGCGAGGAGACGTCAGGCGGAAAGACGTTGTCAGGCGGAGTGACGTCATCAGGCGGAGAGACGTCGTCAGGCGGAGAGACGTTTTCAGGCGGAGAGACGTTTTCAGGTGGAGAGACGTCATCAGGCGGAGAGATGTCGTCAGGTGAGGAGACGTCAGGCAAGGAGTCGTCAGACGGAGAGACGTCAGGCGGAGAGACGTCAGGCGGAGAGACGTCAGGCGGAGAGACGTCAGGCGGAGAGACGTCAGGCGAAGAGACGTCAGGTGGAGAGACATCAGGCGAAGAGACGTCAAGCGGAGAGACGTCAGGCGGAGAGACATCGTCAGGAGAGGAGACGTCGTCCGGCGAGGATACGTCAGGCAAGGAGTCGTCAGGCGGAGAGACGTCAGGCGGAGAGACGTCAGGCGGAGAGGCGTCAGGCGGAGAGACATCTTCAGGAGATGAGACGTCGTCAGGAGAGGAGATGTTGTCAGGAAAGGAGACGTCGTCAGGCGAAGAGACGACAGGCAGAGAGACATCGTCAGGCGAGGAGACGTCAGGCGAGGAGACGTCGTCAGGCAAGGAGACATCGTCAGGTGAGGAGACGTCAGGCGAGGAGACATCGTCAGGCGAAGAGACGTCATCAGGCGAACAGACGTCGTCAGGCGAAGAGACGTCAGGCGATGAATCGTTCTCTGCAGCCGTCGAGTTAGCCGTCGAGTCTGCAGGCGATGAGTCTGTCTCTGCAGCCGTCGAGTCTGTAGGCGGCGTTGAGTTGGTCTCTGCAGGCGGCAAGTCCGGCATGGGGTCTGCAGGCAGTGAGACCAAAAGTGCCGGATTAGGTAGAGAGAGGTATTGAGTCCCACCTCGACCTCTCTTTCTGCGGCGGCGAGAAGACAGAGCTACAGCAGGTGGAGGAGTCAGCGTTGCCGCAGGTGGTGGAGCTGCCGCGACATCTTCTGGTGGACAGGTGTGACGAGAGTCCGTCTGGACCTCCTCGCGGCTGGGTAGACCAAAGCATTTTGCCACCAAAGCTGCCTGCCAACATTCCAGCTCCTCTTGTGAAGGAGAGCTGTACTGCTCCTCCTGCAACTCCCCCCTTGCTCCGACGATTGCTTGGAGCAGCCAGGTGAAGAGCGAGAAGGAGGTGGGTAGCGAGGTACAACGGCGAGGCGAGGTGGAGAGGGATGGAGCTGGGAGTCGGTAGTTCCGACCCATCTTTGCCGCCTGTTCCCGTTGCGGTGGCGACACGAGCTGAGAACAGGAGCGCACCAGAGTTCATCCTCTAGCTCAGCGTCATCATCCGACCACAGCAGGTGCGGCGAGCAATAAGCCGGCGGGGTGGAGGAAGAGGTGATGGCAGGATCTCCACCTCCAGGCTGCGGTCACCTTGTCTCCGGACGGGTTCGGTCCGGAACCCCCCACCCACCGGAAGACAGGCTCCTCCATCCGCTCCCACTTCTCCTTGTCCCGCTGGGCAGTTTTGTCTGTCTTAAGGGCGAGCCATTTAAAAATGTCTATTTTCTTGCTGGGTTCTCTTTGATCCGGGCTTTCTGTCATGTTCTGCCGTTTGGTTCGAACCCACGTGCAGGAAAACAGGATGACTTCTTGATGAAAAAATAATTACTTATTTAACAAAACAAAACGGTGACAAGGCAGCAAAACACTTACTGGAGCAGGAGCAGAACAGATCACACACTGTGGAAGGATAAAGCCCAGATGCCAAAGGAGTGAAAACACACAGTCTAAATACTGACACTTAACGAGACAGTGAGGAGCACCTGGGGTGATTAGAATGAGGATCAGCTGTGAATGATGACACGGACAACAGAAGTGCAAGAAAACAGAAACAGAACCGTGTCAGTACCTGGGTGTACACATGAACGATAACCTTAGCTGGAGCAACAACACCACCAGCCTGATCAAGAAAGCTAATGAGAGACTCTACTTCCTCAGGTGGCTAAGTCGAGCTGGTCTGTGACGCTCAGTCCTCACCTCCTTCTACAGGTGTGCAGTGGAGAGCATCCTGTGCTCCAACATTAACGTGTGGCACGGAGGCTGCACAGCTGCAGAAAGAAAAGCTTTGCAGAGAGTGGTGAAGGCTGCACAGAAGCTGTTGGAGTCAGTCTCCCCACCATCACAGACATTTACACCTCCAGATGCAGGAAGAGAGCCACCTGCATCATGAAAGACCCCACTCACCCAGCACACACACTTTTTGCCCCGCTCCCCCCAGGAAGGAGGTTGAGGAGCATTAAGTGTAGAACCACTAGACTGAGGAACAGCTTCTACCCTGAAGCTGTTAGACTCATGAATATCTAACCAGAATAATCACTGTGTCACATCATGTTGCTACTGATCTGTTTCATGTTGCTGCTGATCTGTTTCATGTTGCTGTGTTCATTTGTGCTCATCTGCTATACAGACTCGTGCGTGCTGCTGTTCGACGTTATGTTTTTATGCTGTTAGTGCTTAGTGTATTTTTAGTTGATGTTTTTCTTAATTCATATCTTAGATGTTATTGCTGCTTTTCATGTACATATTAGTGTTGGATATAACTGGGACCTAGTGTACATAATTTCGTTCTACCACATGTACCACATGGGGTGCGAATGACAATAAAGAATCTCTGACTCTCTCTGACGCTGATACAGCTGCTATCCCCAGCTGCTAACCTCAGCTGCTAACCCCAGCTGCTGTGAAAGATGAGCTTTTGTAATGTCTTGTGTTTGTTTACTAGCAAAATACACTATGAACTATTGCATGGATTAAAAGCAAAGCCCTCACTACTTCTAAAATGAACTTAACTTGTTGCCACAGGTTACCATCACTCCTCTCAAAACTATAACCTTGCATGAAACTTACAGGAATTGAATCACTGTACAAAAATATGTGAGTAAACAGAGGATTAATCATGTTTGTTGTGTGTAAGTTCTGCCTCTAAGTAAAGTGATTGATTGCTAGCAGTTCCATCTTGTTTCTTATTTCTTTTGGCACTAATTCAGATCATGCTGAGTTTTAAAATTTGACTGATGATGACCACAATGTTTGATCACTTTAATGCATCATTTATAAAGTGACTGAGATGGATTATAAGATATAAATGTCTACTTACCAGATGCCTGTTACAGATCATCTTTTTTTTTTTTTTTTACGTAAATGCACTTAAAAATAATAACCTTGGAGGTTTTATCTTCTGTAACGGGTAGCACAGTGGTGAAACTGATAGAGCAGCTGCCCCCCAGCGAGCAGGTTACCCTGGTTCAAATCTCGGTCCAGGGCCGCACTGCTCCCTGACCTCCCTGGGGCTTTTGTATCTAAAATCTAACTATGTAATAAATGTTAATGTGTTCGGAGCATCGACATCATCACCCAGACATGTGCAACTTGTGCATGTGACTAAACTCCAGGTCAGAGACAGAGAGACATCACAGGAGCAAGCACAGGCTGAGTGTCTCTCATGGTGAGAGGATGTGTCTGCTGCTATATTTCTTCTAAACAATATAAACACTAAAAGACGAATATTTGCCCCCGATTATAGCAAAGATGTTTCAGTTTCTTTCTGGAAGAGTCAGTTTCATGTGTTTGTACTTTATGATAAATACATGCATCTGAAAAACTAAATTCTACAGTGTTGTTGCAACAACAAGGTGTTGTGGCTGATGTGATGAGTCACACACACACACACACACACACATACACACACACACACACACACACACACACAGGTTTGTCAATGTGGTTTAGCCGGACTTTTTCGCCAAACCCGCCCGAAGGTGTAATACGGGGTCTACCCCTTCCCGAGGTCCTAGCGACCTGGGACCAAGCTCAGAGCACTCTAAAAATTCTGAAAAAAATTTGGGTCCCTTTAGCTTTCCGATAGGAGCTTCACAGCACGTTTTAGCACCCAGACTCCAGTGTGGTTTACAAGGACGTCAAAAAATGTGGTTTATGAGGACAAACATGCATTATGGGGTCTTTAAAGGGAAAATTATACTCCGCCTACTTAACATAAAATTAACATAAAACACACAAATGTGACAGGACACTGCATTAGGAGAACAGTTTTTTGAACTGCTTTTATTAAACAAATTAGGCACATACTTTATTTATATTCACTAACAAATCTTCACTAACAAATCTTCAAATGTTTAAAATAAAATAAAACTTAAATGTTTCAAATAAAATAAAATAAAAACTTAAATTCTGTTGACATATTTACATTATTATAAAACATATTAACATTATATACATATTTCTAAATTTTTTTTTTACTTTTTCTGCAGGGTTAATCACAACTCAATGTAAAGTACAGGGGATCCCCGACTTACGAGCAACCAAAGAGTTCCTCAGTCTGAGATGACATATTTACATATTATAAAACATTAACATTACAAACTTGTACATATTTCTAAAACAAAATTGTACTTTTTTTACAGGGTTCTCCACAACCCACTGTAAAGTACAGGTGATCCCCGACTTACGAGCGACGAAAGAGTTCCTCAGTCTGAGATGACATATTTACATATTATAAAACATTAACATTACAAACTTGTACATATTTCTAAAACAAAATTTTACTTTTTCTGCATGGTTAATCACAACCCAATGTAAAGTACAGGTGATCCCTGACTTACGAGCGATGAAAGACTTCTGAGATGACATATTTACATATTATAAAACATTAACATTACAAACTTGTACATATTTCTAAAACAAAATTGTACTTTTTTTACACGGTTCACCACAACCCACTGTAAAGTACAGGTTATCCCTAACTTACGAGTGACGAAAGACTTCCTCAGTCTGAGATGCTGTATTCAGCTCAGTCTTATAAAGACTTCCTCAGTCTGAGATGCTGTATTCAGCTCAGTCTTATAAAGACTTCCTTAGTCTGAGATGTTGTATTCAGCTGAGTCTTATAAATAAAGACTTCCTGATGACAGCCAAAACCAGCTGCTCACATGATCAAGGAGGACCATCAGCCTAAACATTGCCCATTTGCTACATCCATCCATTATCTTTACCCGTTTCTTCCATTTTGGGTCACGGGGGTCGCCGGTGCCCATATCCAGCAATCATAGGGCAAGGGGCGGGGTGCACCTTTCACGGTTCGCAAGTTTATCACAGGGCATCACATTTGTTACATGAAAACATAAAACACTAGAAAGCTTGTTGAACAAGACACATACTAAAATTAAAATACCCTGATGAATGCTCAATAATTCTAGTAGAATAATCAAAAAAGCTAAGTCTGGTCCTCAGGACATTCAAAAAAACAACACAAAGCAAAGCAAAAAAAAAAAAAACTGGAAACGTTTAGTCTTTCGTCTAAGTCTGGAGATAATGTATTCAACTCAGTATTATAAATAAAGATTTCCTCAGTGTGAGGTGCTGCATTAAACTCAGTATTATAAATAAAGATTTCCTCAGTGAGAGGTGCTGCATTCAGCTTAGTCTCATAAATAGCACCCTCTCACAGTGGATCAACCAGTTTGCAGGTCCTCCTTGATCATGAGAGCAGCTGGTTTTGGCTATCATCAGCAAATTGGTTGATCCACTGTGAGAGGGTGCTATTTATAAGACTGAGCTGAATGCAACATCTCAGATTGAGGAAACCTTTCGGACAAATGACTTCCACAGTCTTGGATGCTGTACTCAGCTCAGTCTTATAAATAAATACTTCCTCAGTCTGAGGTACTGCATTCAGCTCAGTCTTATAAATAGCACCCTCTCACAGTGGATCAACGAGTTTGCTGAACAGCCAAAACCAGCTGCTCTCATGATCAAGGAGGACCTGCAAACTGGTTGATCCACTGTGAGAGGGTGCTATTTATAAGACTGAGCTGAATGCAGCCCCTCAGACTGAAGACGTGTTTCGGACGAATGACTTCCTCAGTCTTACATGCTGTGTTCTGCTCAGTCTTATAAAAGAAGACTTCCTCGACAAAGTTTTTTTTACAGTTTTTACATCAAAGTACAATTCAAACAAAAACACTTTCATCGATTCATCGCAAACCTGTTGCTTCCTCTCACATTCCTCCTTGGTGATCAGTTCACCTCGATATTCCAAAAGAAAGTCATATTTTGCAAAGGATTTATTTGCTAAGATTCCTCAACCTAGATATATAAATAGGAAAAATTGTATTTTTTGTTAACACTAATAAAGCTCCACATACCTTTTAAGTTCACTGATAAATTTGATGACAAGGCCCTAAATAAAGACTTCCTCAGTCTGAGGTGCTGCATTCAGCTCAGTCTCATAAATAACACCCTCTCACAATGGATCAACCAGTTTGCAGGCCCTCCTTGATCATGTGAGCAACTTTTAATGATCTTACAAACTCCACTTGAGATTTCATGATAGAATGCAGACTGCTTTGCCTTATGTTTTAAATGTGTTTTCTCCAATATTCCTTGTGTCAGGAGAAAAGCAACATTTTGAAGTGCTGGGAAAAACAGGGAAACTTGTGTCTGACATATTAGGATCAGATATTGCTGCTTTTTCCAGAATCTGTCCAACTTTGGACTGGCTACATTGAAGGGGGACACAGGGACATCTGGACAAGTCTCAGTCCATCACATGGACACATTTACAAGTCTCCAGTCCATCACAGGGACACGTGGACAAGTCTCCAGTCCATCATAGGGACACCTGGACAGGTCTCCAGTCCATCACAGGGACACATTTACAAGTAATATAATAATAATAATAATAAAAATAAAAATAATAATAATAACAATAATAATAATAATAATAATAATAATAATAATAATAACTGACAAGTTATAATAATAACAAGTCTCCAGTCCATCACAGGGACACCTGGACAGGTCTCTTCTCTTAGAATTGAGAAAGCCTTTTGGATGAAGGGCGAAACGTCTTCTGCTACAAATAAAAGTCCAGTTGTTTTTTTATTGAACACATTTTTTTGATTGTAACAAAGACCTCGGTACATACCAGGCAACTAGGTAATTAGTCATTTCATTATAAAGCCAGGTTGCATAGGTACCAGGTACATACCAATTGAGTACAAGATAACATGTCATTTTATAGAATAGTCTGGTACAAAATATACATACTGGTTAAATAACCAGTATGCTACCAGTATCTGGGGTATGTACCTTTCTGTATTATGTATTAATATTGTATAAATCTGTGTTACACTTTTAAATACTTTATTTTAAAAAAAAGTTCTTCCATATTTTTTTCAACCTGTAGCTTGGATATCTTTGCCAGTTGTGTTGGGGGAGCTGGTAATCTGTAAAATTCCCTGTGAACACGGATGTCATGGCCCAAGAAGTCTGCAACCTGGTCAAGTTCATTGTTTTTTAAGTTCAAGACTTGTGAGAGCGTGGCTACATGTTTCCGTAGTTGTGTTGACCTGAGGAACTCTGGGTGCTATGCTCCACACTGGCTTGCATGTCCTCTGT
>JBBPBX010006101.1:21584-32161 GCA_038048925.1 Garcialebias charrua
ATATTATTTTTTAATAGAAAGAAAGGAAAACACAGAAAAGTAAGACCACAAAGCAAAAATCCACAAAAAGAGCACAAGGCAAACAAACCCAACTGCCGTCTGCAATCCTGCGAAGTACATGACAGAACACAGCAACAAAACACATATGCAAAAAAGACACAATATCCATGACTTTGCAGTAGATTATTATAAATACATATATAAATACATACATATATATATATATATATATATATATATATATATATATATATATATATATATATACATAACATACATATACACATACATACATTCATATTCAGTCATATACCCATCTACATATCTACATACGATACCTGCGTGTGAATCCCTGCATCTATAAGTGTGTGGTTGTAAGCATGCATAAATGAATAAGGCTTCTCTAATAGAACATTCAATAGTGACCGTGAAGACCATGTTTCTGCCTATAATATTGCTCCCCATATGTGAAGTAGGTTGACTGCAGGCTCATCCCTTTAGTTGGCAGCTCAGAAAACCACATACAGAACACCATGGACGTTGTGGATAAGGTGAGGGATGTCATCATGGAGACTGATGAAACTGTTCCCTGAAAGAAGGGAACGAGGTGCAACACTATTGCTATGGGAAATTGCGCCCCCGCGCGATTACCTGAAGGAATACAATCACTTCTTAACGGCAGGGGACGGCAGCATCACCCCAGAGACCCCGCCCTCTGGTTACTTAAGATGCGGACGCCCATCCTACTTTCTCCAAAATGCACTTCACCGAGCTTCAGCATTGAAAGGGCCAACTGTGTTGCACCTCGTTCCCTTCCTTCAGGGAACATGAGTTATGGTGCATAACTTTCAGTTCCCTTATCAGTCAGTCACTCGGTGCAACACTATTGCTATGGGAACGTAATTCATTCATGCCCTTGAAATGCTCAGTAAAATGCATGCTTGTGTGAACATCTGCCTTTATACATTAGGCATCACTTGGCTGCTCTCTACTGTGTGTTAGAGAGGACAACCTGAGTGACGTCACACGCAGTAACGTCCAAACTGTAATGTTTTGCAAACGTGTTCGTTGAGCTCCAGTTCGCAGCTGCACAGATGTCTGCAACTGGCACACCCTTGAACAGTGACCACGAGGTGGCCAAGCCTCGAGTAGAATGGGCACGTACCCCAGAGGGCACCTGTTGACCTTTGCTACTGTACGCCCTCTTAATGGCCTCAGTCACCCAGTGTGAGAGGCGTTGCTTTGACAGGGCCCTGCCAGTAGCTGGGGCTGGAAAACACACAAACAGTTGGTTTGTTTTCCTCCAATCAGCTGTTTTCTCAATGTAAGCACTTAAGGCCCTAACAAGGCAGAGTGCCCTCAGTTTTTTCTGTTCCTCAGTGAGGACAGGAGCAGGAGGAAATGAAGAGAGTTCAAAGTCCAAACTTCTGGGATTCAGAGTCAGGACCTTTGGGACATATGCAGGGTTAGGCCTTAGGGTGACCTTTGACCCGTCAGGGGAAAACCTGGTACACATTGGGTGCACAGACAAAGCATGGAGGTCACCCACACGTTTCGCCGAGCAAAGAGCCAGGAGAAAAGCGGTCTTATAAGATAGCAAATCTATCTTAATATCACTTAATGGTTCAAATGGGGGCTCACAGAGAGCACTCAGGACTAATTGGAGATCCCACTCAGAGGTCAAGGTCCTGCTGGGGGGTCTCTTCCTCAGTACGCCTTTCATGAACCTTATCATGAGAGGATGTGCACCGGGCGTCTTGCTCCCCAGCCATCATGGCATGCTGAGATGGCTGACAGAAACACCTTAATTGTAGAAAAGGAACGGCCTTTCTCCAGCAAGTCCTGTAAAAAGGTAAAAAGCTGGACCAGGTCACAGGAATAAGAAACAATATTCCTTTCCATGCACCAAGCTTCAAAAACACATAATTTACGAGCATAGAGAGTCTGTGTTGACACAGCTCTTGCCCCTTGTGTGATATTTACCACATTGCTGGGGAGGCCTGAGGCCATCAGCTTGTTCCTTTCAGCAGCCAGGCTGTAGGTTGCCACAGTCCTGGGCATAAGCGGAGAGGCTGTTCTTGTTGGTGATGCACCTGGTCCCTGAAGAAGAGCAGATGCCCATGTTCCTGGAGTAAGCCCACCTCCAAGGGCCCTGGGCCCCGTGACCCCTTAAGGGCCAGTAATATTTGGGAGGGGACCTTCCTGTAAATGTGTTCCCACACCACCCAGACTGGGAGTACGTGGGGACAGGAGCAACGCATGGTCCCTGTTGGATAAACGTGGGCCAGAATGTTTGCTTTTTCTCCTTTTAGGGAGAGACACGGCACGGAGGGAGTGCAGGTTTTGTATGCGAACAGACCTCCTGATTCCAGTCCGTTCCATGACCGGGTCTGGTTCACAAGTCTCCGGCCCCACCATTACTCTGGAGCTTGGTAAAACTACAGGGAGCTGTGTCTCTCCTGGTGAGGGGATGCCATTTAAAAGCAGAGCTGATTCAGTGCAACGAGCACTGTCACATGTTGCAGGTTCACTGCTTGTGCACGGTCTGCTGTCCATGTAAGATGAAAAGTTAGTTTCAGCATAAGGATGTAAAACTGCACTAAACACCTTTTTCTGCTGAGCACCTATAAGCCTGGCTGATGACATTAAGTCCAGACCTTTCCAAGCATGTGGAAGAGGAATCTCATCCAGCCCTGGTGCATTTCCTATTTTGTAACGTTTGTTTACAAACTCTACAGCGTCATCACCGTCTCTTTTGTCAGCATGTGAGTCTGGCCCGGCCCTGTGGGCCTCTGTTGTGGCCCCCCAGTCACTCATTGCTGAAATACACTGAAAAGCGCCTGGTGGCCAAAATGGCATGTTGCCATGGTTACCAGGTTCTGTCAGTGCGCCCTCCGGGCGTGCGGATGTATTACAGACTTGTTGAATTTGTGTATTGTCGGCCCTGTGGGTTCCGACGGGGTGGGGGTTGGAAGATATGACCCCCTTACCCTGTCCCGTGAGAGCTGGTGTACCTGTTTGCAGACGCCTCTGGGTCTGTCTGTTGCAGACAGCCCTGAGGCCACATGCTGGGGTTTATTGTCTGAGCTAGTACCCCATGAGCCACGAGGGAAGGGGGGACAGCCCCCCACCCTTTATAGCGATCGGTATCAGAGGGGAGCCATGTTGTTGATGTTGCTGTGTTGTTGGTTTTTTTTAGTCAAGAAACAGGGTGAAATTGTTCTTTGAGTTTTTATTCGTGTTTTTGTGCAACGACATTTCTGACTTTGTCACTCACAGCAGAAAAACCATGTTTTGTGCATACATCAAAGTCACCATCTTTTTGTACCTTTTTACAAATAAAGTCTGGACATGTAAGGTTCAGCTCCTGTACCATGTGGGCGGGCGAGCCTGTAAAGCTAAGCAGAGGGCCCGTTTCATCAGGCACGTTTCTGTCTTGTGTCCCGATTTGCCGAGGATGTCCTTTGTTGGACCGCCTGGCGGGGAACGAACCTGTTCCTACTCCAGGAATGACTGGCTTGTGATGGACCCGGTGAGGGTCTTTGCCGGTGCTCCCCCTCGTACGCCGGTCTCTTTTGCGGCGGATTACATGTGGTTGAGCGGTGCTGAGGTTGCACGGGCCTTTTCCTAGCTGGGGCAAAAGCTCTCTTGGGCATGCCTTCCCGGAGAGCCTCAGCCTGCTTGCGCCTCTGTTCAAGCCTTGTCTGAATCCGGTCCAGAGCCTTTCCAAACAGTCCCGTCGGTTCTATCGAGTGGTGCAGAAAATGAATCCGTTGTCCCTCCGGGAGGTCTGTTAGAGTCATCCACAGATGACGTTGGGCAATGACCACCTCAGCCATGCATCTGCCCTGTGCGATGGCTGCAGTCCCCATCATGCAGAGCACAAAGTCTGTTGCCCTGCGGGCTTCTTCCAGCACTTCGGTGGCAGCCTGCTTGTCTGTCGTCACCTGGAGCTCCTGTAGTTTTTCAGCCAGGTACGCCTGCATCATCGCGGATGCGTTCATCGCGCGCGCCGCGAGGCCCTGAGCCCTGTAGCATTTCTCGAGCTGAGTAGCTGAGGCTTGACAGGCTTTACTGGGCAGAGTCGGTTTTGTTCCAGAAGACCTGGGGGCAAATGAGATGCAAGCGTGTCCTCCATCTGTGGCAAGTTGGCTATTCCTGTTGCCTCCATTCCAGCCACGTCGAGGAACTGTGAGAGCAGGAGCAGCATAGGAGCCCTGGGCTCAGGCCAGGTGCAAGTCAGCTCTGTGAGGAAATCCGGGAAGATAGGCATCCTGTGCCTCATTGTAAATTGCTGTTTTGCGTAAAAATAATTTCCTGCCAACCTCGTGACTTGTTGACGGGGTGGAGGTTCGGGCCACGGGATCTGTAGCGCGTCCGCCGCTCTGCGGCACAAGTCGAACAGAGCGGGGATCGAAGTGTCAGTCTCCGGGAGCACAGGCGCCGGGATGTGAGAGAGGTCCCCCTCCTCCCCGTCGTACTCGTTGTCAGCTTCATCACCAGAAAATTCACCTGAGGCTGTTAGCAAGATCTCATCCGCGTTCAACATGCCTCGAGTGTCAAAGTCGGCTGTCGAGTCCCCGATGGGAGCCGCCACATCTGGGTTGTCGCTCCATTCGACTCGAGTACTGTCTTCCAAAACCATGCTCTCGAGCTCCGGCGTGGGAAAGAGAGTCTCAGTGAGGTCCGGGTCTGTTGGCGCCGTAGCTGCGACCATGGCTTTGGCCATGAAGTCCACCCGGTGCCTCCACACCACCACCAGCATCTGGCTGAAGTGTGGGCAGGAGTCGGGCGCGTCCAGCGCCATTTTCGCATGCAGCATCCCTAGGCAGACAGGACAGGCCTTGTGGGTGTCTGTCGCCGAGAGGGAAAAACTGCAGCCGCTGGGGCAGACGCGCGAGGTTGGGCTCGCCATCCTGCTAGACTTTTTCGGAAATCTCAGCTTTCGCTTTCCTTTCTCTGGAGCCATGTCTGAGAAAAAACAAGCAAGTCTTTCCAAAATTCTTTTTCGAGACGTCTCCTCCGTTACGTCGCTTTCGCTGGCTAGCCTGCTACAACTTAGTAGGGTAGCGATGTGACGTAGTCAGTGCCGTCGAGCGAAGCAGTCTGCGGAGAGAAGAGAAGAAAACTTCGGGGTTAAGGAAAAATGTGCCGGACTAGCTTTCGTCAGCCCAGTAGTACGCAGGAAAAATTCTCTGTACGCTCAACGTAGGGAGCGAGCTCACCTCTGGTCGAGCGATGAAACAACAGAAAAGTCCCACGAAGAGAAGAGAAGTTCAGGTTTAAGCGAGGTAAAGGGCAAAAAGAGAAAGTAGGATGGGCGTCCGTATCTTAAGTACCCAGAGGGCGGGGTCTCTGGGGTGATGCTGACACCCCCTGCCGTTAAGGCGTGATTGTATTCCTTCAGGTAATCGCGTGGGGGCGCAATTTCCCATAGTAATAGTGTTGCACAGAGTGACTGACTGATAAGGGAACAATGGTCTCTTTTGATGTCACATCACTCTTTACGTGCATTCCTGTTGATGAGGCTATAGAGGGGGTCTGTTTAAGGTTAAAATCAGACACCACTCTGAACAGCAGGACCACACTTTCCACAGAACAACTGTGTCAACTCTTGAAACTGTGCCTGCAGTCAACCTACTTCACATATGGGGAGCAATATTATAGGCAGAAACATGGGTGTGCTATGGGGTCTCCAGTTTCTCCTATTGTTGCCAACCTGTACATGGAGGAGGTAGAAAAGAGAGCCTTGACGTCCTTTTCAGGGAGACCACCAAGTCATTGGTTCAGGTATGTTGACGACACCTGGGTTAAAATTAAATCTCAGGAAGTCCAACATTTCACTGATCACATCAACTCTGTGGATAAATATATCAAGTTCACACGAGAAGATGTAAAAAATGGCAGGTTGGCTTTCTTGGACTGTGAGGTATCAGTTTCTGATAGAGGAAATTTGCAAACTGAGGTGTACCGCAAACCCACTCACACAGACCAGTATTTGCAGTTTGACTCCCATCACCCGCTGGAGCACAAGTTAGGAGTCATCAGGACTCTGTATCACAGAGCAGACAGCGTCCCCACTAACTCAGGAGCCAGACAGAAGGAGAAATCACACACAAAACAGGCTCTAGAGAAATGTGGATATCCTAACTGGGCCTTCCTGAAAGCAGAGAAGAAACCCAAACAGGACTCCAGCCAGCCATCAGGTGAAAAGAAGGAACCCAGACCAGTGGTCATTCCGTATGTTGCGGGAGTTTCAGAGACATTGAGACGTTTATTTTCTAAACACAACGTCCCAGTGGCTTTTAAACCCCAAAATACATTACGGCAAAGACTGGTTCATCCCAAAGATCCAGTCCCCCGGCACAAACAGAGTAATATTGTGTATGCTGTTCAGTGTCAGGAGGGCTGTGATCAGTCTTACATCGGGGAAACTAAACAGCCACTGGCCAAAAGGATGGCCCAGCACAGAAGATCAACATCATCAGGTCAGGACTCTGCGGTCTACACTCATCTCCAGGCCAGCGGTCACTCTTTCAGGGATGAAGATGTTCACATCCTTGATAGAGAGGAACGATGGTTTGAGAGAGGAGTAAAGGAGGCCATCTTTGTGAAAAGAAACCGTCCATCATTAAACAGGGGTGGAGGCCTCCGGGTTCAACTGTCCCCCTCTTACAATGCTGTTATTGCTAGTATCACTCAGCCCTCTGTGAATAGCAAACAACCATCAGGGTGCTAACGATCCATCGTTAGGCTGATGGTCCTCCTTGATCATGTGAGCAGCTGGTTTCAGGCTGTCATCAGCCAACTGGTTGATCCACTGTGAGAGGGTGCTATTTATAAGACTGAGCTGAATACAGCAGCTCAGACTGAGGAAGTCTTTTGGACGAAAGATGAAACGTTTCTACATTTTTTTTGCTTTGTTTTGTTTTGTTTTTTGAATGTCCAGAGGACCAGAATTAGCTTTTTTTTAGATAGTCTACATGAATATTGAAATCATCCATTATGATGATTTTCTCAGTATTTAGTGGTAAGTCAGTGAAGAAGTCGGAGAATTCAGACAAAATCTGAGAGTAAGCACCTGGTGGATGATATATAACAACTAGTAAAAGTGGCTTTTCTGATTTCCATTTTGGATGAGAAAGACTGAGGGACAGTGATTCAAAAGAATCACAACTAATAACTGGTTTGGCATTAATCAATAATCCTGATTGAAAAATAGAAGCTCCTCCTCTACCTCGGCCAGTTGTTCTAGGAACATGAAAATTTAAGTAATTAACAGGAGTGGATTCATTTAGACTAACAAAATCCTCCTGTTGCAACCAGGTTTCTGTTATACCGAATAAATCAATATGATGATCGGTAACTATTAGGGATTTAGAGGAAAGGGATCTGATGTTCAATAATCCCCATTTAATGATTTTATGATATTGCTCTGGTAAATTAACTGTGTTTATTTTAATAAGATTTTTATGGTTTATATTTTTAGAGCTTTTTTTTTTGTTTATTTAATTTGAGCCGTGGACGAGTTGACACTGTTCCAATGGGGGTGTGGATGGGTAACAGAGGAGAAGCAGCAGAGAGGTGTGGAAGACTACAACTCTCCTTCCTGGACTGGACCCTGGGTTGTCGATAATTTGGGGGATAAACAAAAACAGCCATATTTCTAGTAAGAAGAGCAGCTCCAAAGTGGGATGGATGCCTTCTCTCCGCATCCGACCAGGTTTTCCCCAAAAATAACTCCAGTTGTCTATGTAGCCCACGTCGTTGTCAGAACACCACCTGGACACCCAGCGTTAAACAACGACATATAGCTAAACATGTCATTGCTGGTCAAGTTGGAGACGGGGCCAGAGAAAACTACGGAGTCCGGCATGGTTTTTGCAAATTCACACAACAAAGCAACATTAATTTTAGTGACCTCCGATTGACATAATCGGGTGTCATTACCGCCGACGCGAATAACAATCTTGCTGTACAGTATTTAGCCTTAGCCTTAGTCATCAGTTTCAGATAAGATAGATGTTGCTTGCTCTGGCCCCCGGATACATTTAACTATGGTCGCTGGAGTCCCTAAAGCCATTTTTCGGACTATGGAGCTGCCAATACCCAGGGTCTCCTTCTCAGCGGGTGTGTCACTGAGCGAGGAAAATTGATTAGAAACGTGGAGAACTGGGGGCTTAGCCTTAGCACTAAACTTGCTCCGGATCATCACCCAGCCGGCCTGGGGCCTCGGCTGCTCGGGGTCTGCTGGAGGACCGCTAATGGGAGCTAGTCCCTGTGGTTCCACGCTACCTAAGGGGAACTGGCTAGCTACTGGCTTTTCTACAGCACGGAGCTGGATTTCCAGTTCAGACACCTTCTCCTCCAAAGCTACCATAAGACTGCACTTGTTACATGTATCATTACCACTAAAGGAGGCAGAGGAATAACTAAACATCTGACACATGGAGCAAGTGAAAACGGAGGAAGCTGGGAGAGAAGCAGCGGCTATGCTAAGCTAACACTAGCAAGAGCTAGCAGATCCCAATAAACCAATAAAAGCCGAGAAGTGTTGAAAGATGAATGGTGTTTTAAGCACTATCCAAGAGTAGAAAAGAAACTACCATATTTTCCGGTGTATAGGTCGCACCTTTTTATGTTTTTTTCAAGGTCTGCAACCTATACACCAGTGCAACCTATTTATGGAATTTTTTCCATATTTTTAGACCAATTTTTGGCTGAGTTGTGACCCTTTTTCACTTTGGCAGAAAATGGTGCAGTACCAGTTTCGGCAGCTAGGGGGCACAGTGCAGTACCACTTCCAGAAGAGTACACCGACCGAAGAAGAAGAAGACCGTTTCCAGCTCATGTGTCCGAAAAAAAGCTCCTCTGCTCGGACTGACTCTGTCAGCCTCCTGGTCTGAATGTAACTTCTGTTAGCTCTGTTTGTTTGCTGTTTGTTAGCAAGATAAGTCAAGAATCACTCAGCGGATTTTTCTGAAACTTACCGTACAAAATGGAATCACAGTGTGGACGTTTACAAGTGAGTAGCTTTATTTGATATTTGATATAAAAATAAAAATAAACGATCTTTTTGTAGCATTTAGCTTCTGTTAGCTTCTGGTGTTAGCTTCTGTTTACGTTATAAATAGCTTCGGAACCACCACTCGGTGTATATTTTTTCTGCTTACAGAGTGTAATTATAAGGCTTTAATGTACTTAACTATGGCTGGATGAATCATTTGAGATAAAATTCGATTTTTTATTTGTGTCAGAGGCGGACTCGTCTCGTGTTAGCCTTCGTTTTATTTCTGTTTACTTCTGTTTACGTTATAAATAGCTTCGGAACCACTCGGTGTATATTTTTTCTGCTTACAGAGTGTAATTATAAGGCTTTAATGTACGTAACTATGGTCTGGAGAAAACATTTGACATAAAATTTGATTTTTTATTCGTGTCAGAGGTGGACTCGTCTCGTGTTAGCCTTTGTTTTATTTCTGTTTACTTCTGTTTACATTATAAATAGCTTCGGAACCACTCGGTGTATATTTTTTCTGCTTACAGAGTGTAATTATAAGGCTTTAATGTACGTAACTGTGTCCTGGAGAAAACATTTGAGATGAGATTCAATTTTTTATTCGTGTTTTCAGAGACGGACTCGTCTCGTGTTTAGCTTCTGTTAGCTTCTGTTTATGTTATAAATAGCTTCGAAACCAATCGTGTATATTTATTTCTGCTTACAGAGTAATTATAAGGCTCCAATGTACTTAACTATGTCCTGGAGAAAACATTTGAGATGAGATTCGATTTTTTATTTCGTGTTTTCAGAGACGGACTCATCTCGTGTTTAGCTTCTGTTAGCTTCTGTTTATGTTATAAATAGCTTCGAAACCAATCATGTATATTTATTTCTGCTTACAGAGTAATTATAAGGCTCCAATGTACTTAACTATGTCCTGGAGAAAACATTTGACATAAAATTCGATTTTTTTTATTCGTGTTTTCAGAGACGGACTCGTCTCGTGTTTAGCTTCTGTTAGCTTCTGGCAGACATTAGCAGCAGAGCTAAACACTCTGTCCATATTGCCGGGTTGACTCAGCAGTCATGCAACGCGTCAGCGGTGGATGACGCGTTACGTCGGCGGTGACGTAGGTGCAACCTATTTATGGATTTTTCCAATTTTTGGCAATAATTGGACACTGCGACCTATACAACGGTGTGACCTATACAACGGAAAATACGGTATACTAAGTGTGTTTGTGAACTAGAATGAAAAACTGTGCAAAAGACAGATAACTCCGGAAAACAAAAGACGACTCGAGCAAACAATTCACTCAAGCTACCAACACACAAACAGGAAGTGACACTATACGTCTCACCACGAACGTGCAACATCACAGGCAAACAGAAGTCAAATGTAATTGTTAAGAAATTACTTGTATATAGGCTTTAGAAGACTTGAAAACCATTGTTACAGCTGAAATGTCAAACAGAAATATCAGTGATAGGGACAACTCTAAGCAGCAGAATATATCTGCCTTAAGCTAGATTCATAGTCGACGCGTCGCGCAGCGCGCGAGGGTGTGCCCTCCAA
>JBBPBX010006101.1:33854-50805 GCA_038048925.1 Garcialebias charrua
CCAAACTAACAGGTGAGCTGCACTACAGGGGTTTGTCTAATCTTCACACACATGCAGGTTTTATTGCCCCACATAAAATGATGAAAAGGCAAACCACACTCAAAGAAACATTGTGTTGTGATTTTTCTGTCTCGTAGAGACGGTGTGGGTGCACTCTCCTACCGGATGCTGGATTGCCCTGACCAGGTCGTTGTTGCTCAAGTTGATGATAATGGCTTCCTCTCTGCTGGCTCTCTCACCGGCATCTCTTCTCTGCTGATCACCTCGCAAGAGACCTTTGGTGTCAATCAGACCCTCATCCTCACTGTAAAGGTCAGTTCAAGAGCCGTAGAGTGAAAGATGTTTGAGATTTTGTTTTTTAACAACAGTATTCTCTGTCAACTGACAGTTTTCTGACGTCCTGTCAGAGGCTTTGCACATCTGACCAAACATCCTTCAAGATGCTTCTAAATTTAAAAGTATCTACTGTAATAGTTGTAAACTAGTGATGGTTTAAAGCAGGACCATTCAACTAAACTGCTCAGGGGGCCACAGTTTTAAAAGGCCAGCAGCTCAGGGGCCAGACATCCAGCAATTAGTCATTACATAAATAAACCAAGTATTCCAATGATCCTTTTAACCTTTTAAATTTGTTTGTTTTATTGCATTTAATCATAAATGTAATAAAAAGGACCTAGACACCCCCCCCCATTTTTTTTTTAAATAAATACTGTATTCATAAATATATGTATTTTTTTAATATCTATATATCTGTTAGGGGTGTAACGGTCCGCTAAAAATCACATTTCGGTTCAGTTTCAAGGAAGGTTCGGTTCTGTTTATTTTCGGTACAAAAAACAAAACAAAAAAGAGACTTGTAAAATGTTTATTTTGAAAATATGCCAAGTAAACAATACATTTGTATAAAAATAAATAAAAGCAACCCATTTGGATGATATTTTAAACGGCACTCTTTACAATAAATAAATTATACTAACAATTAGGGGTGTAACGGTACGCTAAAATTACATTTCGGTTCGGTTCAACTACAAGGAGAGCTCGGTTCGGTTTATTTTCGGTACAATTATTATTATTTTTTGACAAAATAAAGACTTACAAAATGTTTATTTTGAAAATATGCCAAAAATATGTTTGTATTGTATTGTAGTAATAAATAAAAGTGACCCATTTGGATGATATTTTAAATAAACAGCACTCTACAATAAATAAACTATATGAACAATAATAAAAATCTTAATAAATGCAATAACAGTCAGAACCAGAACAATAAGCAGCAACAGACTGTTTACAATCTAACTAATCAAGTTTTTGTTCAGTAGCAGCAGTGTGGCTGTATTTGTCCTCATTACTGTACTCACAACTTCTTCTTGGTGGGACAGGTGGGACTGTGGGAACAGTTCAGAGTTCAGTTCAGTTCAGTGTTCAGTTCAGTCATTACACACTTCTTAGCTGCAGGTGGATTTCCCTGAAGTGGAAGAGAAAGCTGCTTCCTCTGTCCCAGACTGGAAATAAAAAACAAGAAGTTAAAAAAAAACAAGATTATGATTTAAAAAAAAATAATAATTTAGATAATAATAATAAAAGAACAATACCTCTTGAACGGTTGAATCGTGATGAATGTCTCATAGCGACGCTCAGTAACTTTAAAGCCTGCGCATATAACAACGTTCAGACAGATTCAGAGATTTAAAAACTCATACAGCTTGTGTTATTGCTCTGGACCGCTCTGATTACCTGATGAAGTAGTTTTAATGCAGCTGTTGTTAGCGCTGCAACAGCTGATGTTTCTTCGTTCACGTTCGGATGACAGTTTCCAGCGCGTTCATGTTGGACGCGTTGCTGCTGCAGAGAGCTACGTCACGCAGCTGCTGCAGAGTCTTCATGAAACAAAGTCCACACAAGCTGCGTGTGCGCTCGTCTTTTAACAAGAAAGCTATAACGTTCACAAACAGGAGACCGCACGAGATGCTAATGGCTAAATGCTGCGCGTGCCGCGTGATAATAGCTCCGTGCTGAAACGCGCCCAGGAAATTTTGTTCCGCGGTGCATATATTCCCCTGTTAAGAACGAGTGAAAAAATGAGGTATGAGTGAAAAAATAACCGAAACGGTACGCAGGTGGACCGAACCAAACGTGGTGTACCGAAACGGTTCGGTACACTCACTACAACCGTTACATGCCTACTAACAATAATAAAAATCTTAATAAATATAATAACAGTCAGAACCAGAACAATAAGCAGCAACACACTGTTTATGATCTAAGTAATCAAGTTTTTAAGTTTTTGTCCAAAAAGACCAACTTGTCCGCATTTTTCTGTCAAAAGCACGGATCTAGTTGCAATGAATATCTCCAGCAGTGTAGAAAATCATCTCAATAACAACAGTAGCAGCAGTGTGGCTGTATTTGTCCTCATTACTCACAACCTCTTCTTGGACCTGCTCCCCAAGGTGGGACAGGTCCATGGAAAAGTTCAGAGTTCAGTCATCACAGACTTCTACTGGAGGTGCTCTCTGGTGGATGTCCTTGAACAGGAAGAAGACAGCTGCTATCTCTGTCCCAGACTGGAAATAAAACGGGTAAAAAAAAAAGTTAAGAAGATTATAATTTTAAATGAAAAAGGTTAATTAGATAATAATGATATAAGAACACTACCTCTTCTTGAACGGTTGAGGTGGTTCAATCTCTTGGTCATCATCATCATCATTATGGCTTTAATTGGCTCCAGGGCTTTTTGACAGTATCAGTTTTAACTTTTTCATAAAGTGCTGAACTTTTTGGCTGAAGTGTTGACGTGATGGATGTCGTAGCGAGGCTCAATAACATTAAAGCCGACGCACAGGGCTTAAAGATCTCCGGCACCCAGCCGGATTTCCGGCTTTTGACCAAACTGTTAAAAAAAAAAAAAACTGTTCGCCTCAACTAAACTTTGATTGATGGACAGCGATTACATCCAATCACATTGAAGCTCACGTTGTTTTGACCAATTACAATCAGGAGGCGGGGCTTAGCGTACATGCGGCTCCTGTCAAATCAATCGTCACATGGACCGGGACACAGTTTAGAAACAAGTGAGGCCTGCTCAGCTCTTCTGCGCGCGCACTGAGCCGTGCGGCTTCAGCGTCAAACAGGAGGTAATTTCTCCTCCTCTGTGTCCGTCCGCGCCTCCTCTGACTGTGCTCCCTTTCGAGCGACAGAGCGCAAGGTACGTGTTTCAAATGAGCGACCGGAAAAAGAGACAGCAGTTCTGTGTGTTGCCCGCGCGTGTGTTTTTGAGGCGTTAGCTGCAGCTCTACCTTGTTCTAAATAAAACTCCGTTTGGCTGGACTCAGTCTGCAGCGAATCAGAGCGCAGCCCCCCCCCACTGCTGAACACATAAACAGTCACCCTCCTCCTTTCTGACGGAGGCTCCAAGTTGCTGTTGAAGATTCTCAGAGGCTCCAAGTTATTTCTGCAGGATTGAACGGAGTTCAATGCAGATAAAGTCAGTGACAGCTGGGGTGACAGCTTAAATAAGAAGGTTGATTTTCCCTCTGGGGAACATGAATAAGTAAAGTTAAATAATAAAGTCTGTAGTTAAAGCTGCCATATGTAACTTTTCTAACAATATATTTTTAACATATTTCTTCACTCTATCACTAGATTGATGTTAGAGAGGTAATCTCTGAAAAAAAAACTAAAAAAAAAAAAATTGTCCCCTTGCTTCTCCAGGTGGTAAATAAGCATTTCTAAAAAGAAAAAGTGACCCGCCATTATCCAGCCAATAAAAACAAAGTTTGTAACCAGCCAATAAAAACAGAGCTTGAATTTGAATTTCAACAGACCACAAGGGGGCAGAGCCATATATGGCTCTGAGGGGGAGGGATCAGAATGCTTTGCTTGTTGAAATTTTTTCTAAGTGCTGATGTTCTACAGAAACTGCAGACTTCACCTTTAAAGAAAACAGGTTTTTGAGCTGCAGGCATTCAGCTGGGACTTGTTGCTGTCTAAACTATTGAATCAAGTTACTTATGTAGGTAAACATAGATGTTTAACCCTTTAAAATACACCAGAATACAGGAAATGGCATCTACTTCATTCCAAATTTTCTGGGGGAGGACCCCCAGACCCCCCACCAGTGTGCCTGCCCCCACCCCTTACAAATGCTTCTGATGCCACTGCTGGAAAGACATTTCCATCAGAGTTTTAACGTGTTCACATGAAACTTTTTCACTGCACAGAACATCTGTGTGTTGGTTCTGGGAGATGACACCAGCTCTTACTGTGAAAGTTATTTAGAATGCCAGCTCTGTGGAACTTCCTGTTAGATTGTGATATTGAGTATTCTAAATTTATTGCAGATGATTTGACTGAACTGTATCTCTTCAATGTTGCACTGAGTCTTTTTTTGAGTTGTTTTTGCTGCAGGGCAGTTCTCTGGGGCACATATTTTACATTTTCAGATACAGTACATTGAAACCTCATGTAAGTCATTGTTCCTTGAAGCTGAATTGTTTAAAAACAGTTTGCACTTTTCAGAGAGCATTTTTAATAAACGTTGGTAAAATGTTACGATTTTATTTGATCAACAACACAAAAAAGTTTCAGGCTCAGGATTTTTTTTCACTTTAAGCCCTGCCGACGCATCAACAACATTCAGACGTAGATCCAGAGATTTAAAAACTCCTACAGTTTTGTGTTATTGCTCTGGACTGATCTGAATTACCTGATGAAGGTTGTTAAAATGCTGCCGTTAGCGGTCTTTGCAACAAGCTGCTTTTCTTGCTTCTAGATGAGACGTTCACGTTCGGATGATGTCGTTTCAAGTCTGTTAATAAGTTAGACGTGTTGCTGCTGCAGATCCAATCTCCGTGAAACAACGTCCACACACAGCTTTGGATTTGCGCTCGTCTTTTAACAAGAAAGCCATAACGTTCCCAAACAGGAGACCGCAACAAGATGCTAGGCTGCTAAATGCTAGCGTGCTGCAAGATAATAGCGCTGTGCTGAAACACGCCTAGGAACTTTTGTTCTGCAGCGCATAATCTCCCGTTAATAAAATTCAATGAGTGAAAAAATAACCGAAACGGTACGCAGGTGGACTGAACCGAACGTGCCGTACCGAAATGGTTCGGTACACCCACGTGTACAGTTACATTACAGTACTACTATCTGTCTGTCTAAAGATAAGAAAATATAGTGGTGGAATGACATTGTGTACACAGGGTCCCAGTTACATCCAACAAAAGTATAAAATGTAAAAGAAAAACAGTAATAATATTTAAGATATGAACTAAGAAATACGCTAATTAAAAATACACTCCGCACTAGTAGCATAGAAACGGTACGCACAATATAAATATCCGCAGACCGCCAGTTGAATAGCCCTGGTTTAAATTGATGGCATTACTCGGTAGTTGTTTTAAGTGCACATGCTTTTAAAATGGCCTTAATAACGGATAAAATATAAATTGTGGGTTGAGCTGTCCAAAATTATTCAGTGTCTGTGAATATCCTTTATCAGTCTCTGCCTGGCCTCAGTTTGTTAACAAGCCTTTGAAATGACTGCTGACGGTCACTGATTGTGACAACAGTCCTTCCCTCGCTTCCTCAGGTGGTCCCTGTGTCCTATGTCCGCTTCAGCACCAGTCCTGTGCTCTACACCCACACAAGAGAGGGCCTGGCTGCCTTTCCCCTGGGAATACTACTCACCTTCACTGTGCACTTTCATGCTAGCACAGGAGAGGCCATTCACAGCTCGAACGCCCACCTTACATTTTCTACAAACAGGTCGGTCACTCTGAAACATTTCTCTTTATCAAAATCCAATTGTGGGGCAGAGTGTTGAGAATAAAGTAAAGTGAAATGTAGCACCTTTAATTTTGGGTGGTGTGGCAGCAGAAACCTCAGGTTTGGTGACAGGAAGTGACAGGTAGACCTAATCTGATTGATTTTTGACTCTGCAAGAGTTGACATTTGACAAAGACACATAATACTCAAATGGTAAACAGATGTGTTTTTAAATAGTGATTATGTTAATCAAAGTTTTTTTTAATGTTTTTATTTGTAAGGCTTTTTGAATGCTTTCTGTCAGTGCTGGTGACTGGTTGGATTATAGATTAATCAGACGTTTTAATAGAGACAAAGAGTAATTGACTAAGTGGAATTAGTCTGTTTTACTTCGACTAGCCATTTATTTAATTGATTGTTTATTATTGTCTTCTGTCAAATGAAATTATAAATGTCTGTGTTTGTTTGGCTGTCTAGTAAATTTTCTCATGAACGAACAAACGGCTTTAAACTCAAACCAATCATCAGACTTACATTTACATCCTGATTCAAGATGGCCTACACAGCTAATGAACCTTAGCAAACACAAACTTAGCTGCAGCTCAGTCTGTTTTACAGATGCTGAGCTAAAATTGGTGAGGTAGTAACTAGAGATGCACCGATCCACTTTTTTTAACTTACAATCCTGAAACATAAATCTGGATATCGGCCGATACCAATACTATTCCGATATCATAATCATTATTGATTTTATATGAGGCTGTAATAATCTCCTCTGTACTGGCAAGTACAATTTGTACAAATATATGCATGTCCAACAAGGCAACTTGAGGTAAGTTTTATTAATGCTGGATACGTTTCAAAGTTAGAATTAAATCCTGTTAACACAAAACATGTTTTTATTCCTAGCTTTAAAGTGGATGTTAAAGTGATTAATGGCTTCAAACGTCTGCTAAGTTCATGGTATAAACCAACACAGACATATTCCTGCTTTTAGTATTTTACATCGCTTTATAATGTAGCTATTTTTGTTTCATTTTTAAAATATATTATTTTCTTTTATTTTTCAATTCATATGTTTTTATGACTGTCTACTGCTGATGAATATCTCCTGGAGGGTAAACATAAACTATATCTTGGCTGCAAGCATCAAGCTGCGAGGCAGGCCGTCTGATTTCAGTCTGCTCCTCCTCCGAGACGGGCAGACTGAAATCACACTGCCTGTTTCGGACTGAACGAGAGGAACATACCGCTGAAGCCACGGAGCTTGAACGTCCAACATAAAACTAACTTTACCGCGCTGCCTGGATAAACGATCCTCGTGCGCTTTAATGTGGTGCTTTTTCAAATGTTTATTAAGTTCGATGTATTGTAGGTCGCGACCGAGCTTCCTCCTCTCGGTGCAGCGGCTCTGCAGACATTGCACGTTGCTGTCTTGCTTTGTGGTGTTTCTAGTGTAAATTATTTCCACACAGCGGACATGTTCCAATGAAAAGTTTGTTAGCTGTTAGCCACAGTGCTGTTAATAATAATAATAATGAATTCAATTTATAACGCACTTTTCATTAGTGAAAATCTCAAAAGTGCTACACACATTCATACACTGGTAGCAGCAGACTACCATGCAAGGTGCTTTCCAGTCCTACCGAGAGCAACTCTGGGTTAAGTGTCTTGCCCAAGGACACAACGACACATGGTATGGGGAACCGGGATTCGAACTGCCAACCTTCCGATCGGGGGACGACTACCATTACCACTACGCCACGGCCGCCATGTTCACTCAGTTCTCATATTTACTCATGTTTTAGCTGGCTGCAAACTATGGAATGGATTTCCTGAATGGAGGCGTGTCTCCTGAAACCCAGAGAATTTGCAGAGCAGCTGGCAGGGAATCACATGTGGAGATGTTTGAGCACACACAGACATGCATCATGGATTGGAAATCCGATATGTAAATTATTCTGGTGTTGGAGGCCGATACCAGATCGGATCGGCCCCATCTCTAGTAGTAACCAAGAGTGATTTCCGACACACGTTACAAGCACTAACAAATCACACAAGAGCTAGAGTTCGATGTTTCGTTATTGTTAAAATGCAGTACCGCAAATAACTAGTTATCTATCAGTAAAAACGAAAAAACTTATTTACGGGCTCTTAAATCAACCGGACGACTGCTCACGGACCATATCCGGTCCGCGCCGGATGTGGTCCGTGAAAAAAGCGGTCCCCGCTAGAGAGAGCGTGTATAGCAGTTAGCAGCCAGTGTGTTACTCTGCAGCCTTATTGCTTGTTTTCGAAGAGTCAGACGAAGAGTTTTTAACATGGAGGGTGAACTTATGGATGTTTCTCAGCGGCCTACGCGACGCGTCAGCGCCTCATTTGCCCTGCCCAAAATGGCGTCTGCCTCTGGGTCTGACTCAGGGTCCCCTTTGGAGGGCGGAGTTAATGTCAACAGATTTTTGAAGGGCGTGGCCTTATCATAAACGGCTCGTTCAGAACGGAAGTCAGAAAATGCACAACTAGAAAAAGGATATTTTATTATCTAAGAATTATTTTGTGTATTAAATTGAATGAACATGGTCTGGATAGCCCACAGATGTACCATAAAAATTTATAAAACCAATATTTGGTCTCCTTTAAGCTGCAGAGCACACAGTCTTAACTTTGAAGCCCCACATAGCTGGATGTTGTCAGTGTGGGGGCTCTTAAAGTGAGTTCAGGAGACACAACTTTGACAGTTTGTGCTGATGCATTTGTTATTTCATTGCATAATTGAATGTTTGAGAGCCAGCACAGCCTTTTCTTCTCATTGTTTAAGATATTCCGATTCCGGATCAATAACCCATTAGTAAAACACTATTAAAATACAAACAATGCACTCAGTGCAACTGTGAAACTACATTTTCATCGAATCAGGACATTCTCTGCACTTTATAAACACCAAGAACAGTCCCGTTTTGCTTCAATCAGTTGTTTTAAAGTTTCAAATATTGTATTTAATATTTTATTACTGAACAGTAACGATGCGTGATTATCCCGCATGCTTGTTTCTTTCAGCCAAGAAAATGGTTCTTGTGGCTTCCCTGAAACGGTTCTAGTCAGTTAGTTTCATCTTGCAAGCTACTGAGCTAAAAATACTAAATATATCAGCTGTTCCATTGGGTATAAATAATCTTGTCACAACATTTAGTCATATAATTGCTAATGTTTAAAAAGCATGATTATGCATGCACAATCGTTTAATTGTCTACAATTACCTGCATAAAATCAAAGGGGTGCAAATAGCAGAATTAACATAACTCCACATAGTTTTATAGACAGAGACTGAAATAATTGACGTCCTTTGACTGAAATTACTTCTTTACGTCTCTTTGTCAGGATATATTTAACATGTGTTTTTATACCCTTTTAAGGCAAACAAGATTAATTTGACTTATTATTAATTTCATTTATTTCAAATAAAATGCTTTTAATAAGTCTGTAATCAGTAGGCTTGTGCTCTATCATATAATGAAGTATTCACAAGTATCTATACTTCAGTTGTCCACCTGAATCTTCTTGTTTACTCTATTTTATGTACAAAGTACGTTCCAGGCAGAGTAGCTGTTGCTGCACACTGAGGGTTAACATTATATAAGGCTAATGGGGCAATCTGTAGCACTCCTGTTTTTTATCCAACCAGTGCCTGTTTTACACCATACTGCTGCTTTCCCTTCCCTTTTAGCACATTAATGTTTAGTCTGACTAGAGCAGTAGAGGTCATGGCAAAGTGTAGCAGCACGCTCTGAGGAGAGCATGAAATTAAATTAGCTGGCTGCTCCTGCAGCCTCCGCTCAGATGGGCTGTTTTCACCTGAGTGAGTGAACTCAGTAAGAGTTTGGAGCTGAAACAAGTGTTGCTGCAATTTCAGTGAGGGACTCCCTCATCAGTCTGCACAATGAATTGATTATATTACTTTGCCTCCAGTTGCTGAAACAATTTTAGAGTAAAAATACAAAACTAAGTAGTAAAGCCCTCGTAGTGTGGGAACTACGGTTACTGGTCTGTGATTAAATCCTGCTGAGCCTCTTAGGGGCCAATTGGATTTTTCTGGTGTCTGAGCTTGGAACAGCTCGCCCTGTTTGTTTAGTACTGAGGCTTTGCAGAAAAAGGCAAAAGTAGGACGCTTTTAAAGAGGAAAAGTATTATAAAGACTAAAACTTCTACAGAAGGCAGGCAGTATAAATCAAGTACACTACAGTAGTCCCTCGCTACTTTGCGGTTCATTTTTCGCCGATTCGCTCTATCACAAGACTGGACATGACACACAATCGGCTGATCAATGGACGACCTGCATGATCAGCATAGATTTTTATTTAGTTAATTATTTTAAATTATTTAGCACCTGTGTGCAGCCCACGCTGCAGGAGAAGCTTCCTGCTGCAGTGTGTCAGATATCCTCCGCTCTGCAGCGGAGAAGTGGGCGTGGCTGAGAGCGCTGGCAGGTAGCAGAGGAGGCAGGGAGCTGAAATCATGACATGCTGCTGTGCTCTTTTAGAGCATTTAGAGTTTAGAAACCTTGTTTAGAATACTGCAAGAGAATGGGAAGGGTTTAAAACACCTGTGTGTGTGTATATATGTATGTATATATATGTATATATATATACTAAAATAAACTACTACAGTACTTGTACTACTGTTCCAACATCGCAGTGTTTCACTCATTGTGGGGCTTCATTGTATGGATCCCCCACGATAAACGAGGGACTACTGTACACAGGAGTTGTGGACAATTTCACCAAGAGCCTTAGAAACAGAAACATTTATTATTTGCAAATGAAATTTGCAAAATTGTCAATAAAAGAAGAGACGAAGTGTAGGAATTGTGGACCTTGTTGCCTTTTGAGGATGACCCTAAAGGACGATGGCTGAGTTATGACAAACAATATTTTACTAAAACTTTATATTAGCCACAAACGTCTGAATCTGCTGTGCTGAACATTTGCAGATAAAGGTTTATATTCTGTGTAAGAATTAATGTGGAGGTCAATATTAATACTGACCTCTTTATCCTTAATTAATCTACTTATTCAGATTGAATAGTAAATTCACGGATTCTCTTCTTTTTCAGTTTATTCAATATTTCTGTGATCTTTATGATGGATAAATAAACAGAGCCATTAAGTGACAAAGACGTTAACTTAGTTTGATATGTCAAAGAGACACTATCATTTATTTAGAATAAATCAACTAAATTAACACCATTACACTTGATTGACATGATTTCACTTTCTTTCAATTTAAAACGTCAGCACACTTAAATTCAACACAACAGACATAAATATTGGATGTTAACATATTTAGTCTGTGGGCTCTTTTAGCTTAAAAATATAGTTTCCAGCTTAGATAGAGAGGGGAAAGAGTAGGAGGAATAAGAGGTTGGAGAGATTAAGTTATTTATCTCGAGTGTAACCAGAGATGACACATTCCATCCGACTTCGGCTAAATCCCAGGTACGTTTGTAAACCGCTCTTTACCTTTTGACGATGCGTCTGATAAAGATATTGCCAGCCTCCCAGGTGCACGGAGTCCTTCCGGCCCTCGTACGTCTGAACTGGTCGTTTACTTCCAACGTCTCCTCGGATCCGCGTCAGCCGTCAGAAACATGTGGCAGCTTCTGGCTGACTTCAAGACGAGATGTTTCTCAAAGGAAGTTCATTAAGAACTTTGGAGCTTTTGCTCGGGGAACTGGATGGAGACGTCCATCAGTTCTAGCTGACAAGTTAGTCTTTGGCTCTTGACCAAGCTTGACCAGCTGCAAGGCAGAGAGCTTTCAGGTCTCCGTCCATTCAAACTCTTTGTCCATTCAAAGACTGAAGCGTTTCCGCACAGTTAGAACTTAAAAGCAGGAACACAGAGAGGAGTTCACTTGCTTTATCAAACCCAAGGTTACAAGCCAGCAGCAGAGAGAAATGTTTAGGAAAAAAGACAGATAACGCTGGAGCCCTGCTCATCAGACTGTCTCTGAGTTTCTAAACAAAACCGTCCGGTCTCTGTGACCCGAAGGCTTCACCTTTAAACACAGCAGTGAAGACAGTAATTAACACATTTCAGAATAACACAGCATAAAAGCACATATCATGAAAATGAGAAAAGTTATTCTTGATTACATTAGAATAAAATCAAGATATAGAAATAGTCTCTTTTAGTGACTATATGTCCTCAGATTATAACTAATGGAATAATTGTGTTAAATGTCCTGCTTTACTGAGAGGTCAGTAAAGGTCATCACTGGACAGTTCAAAAGTACACAGGTGTCTTAAAAGTGGACAAGGTCATGTCCACTACATCTCCCCCCTTTTGGAAGCCATCGCCAGTCGTTGGGGATGGGGTCCAACACGAAAGGAAACCTTGAACTGTCTCTGATCTTGAAGTAATCCGGCGAGTGGAAAAGAAAAAATCAAAAATTATAATCCCATAAAGTTTTTGGAACTTCCATACTGTTCGTAGGTAATCCCATTGCGGTAAGCTTTTAATCCCTCGGAAAACTGAGTCTGTTAACTCTTGGAAAACAAAGTCTGTGATCCTTTGGAAAACAAAGTCTTATAATCCACAGCGGTAATCCCACAGCAGTAAATCCACAACGATTAGTTTTGTTGATTGATCAGCAACAATTGTTTTCATAATCAGCATGTAGAGGGGATCCCTCGATTGACGCAGAGGAGGCGATCCTTGGATGAAGGTTGAAGACCAAGCGTTGGAGCTGCAGGTCCCCACATCGAAGGTTGTTGGCTGGTTGGTCTCCAGTCAGTGCCACTCTGGTTCTATGTGTCATGCAATTATGTGGTTTTAGGTGGGCTTATGATTGGGATTTTACATTAGGCCCTACCTATATGCACCTGGTATGTAAGCTATCATGGTTTAGATCAGCTATAATTACCAATTAAGGGGTGGATCAATTCTGTAAATTAGATATAGGGATCTATACCTATAGAATTTTGGAGGGCTTCTGTAACGAAGGCCTCTAATTCCAAACTATTCCTCCATTCATTACTTAGTTTAGGTTAAACTAAAGTAGAAAAATGAAATATAGTTTGATCTAAATGTCTGTTGTCTTTTAGACGAACGACGTAGGATTTGGTGTACCTAATAAATTTTGAAGTCTATGGCGAGACTCATCAAAATGAATAGATAATCTAGAATAGAAACGATCGAATCGGTTCAATTTAGAAATCGTGAGGCCAGTGTAGTTTATGGTACCTTGAGTAGCTTTAAACTACATTGACTCTTCAACGGTTGAGATTTAACAAAACGAACTGCATGTTGGCATAGTTAAATCCATCTTATGCATTAATCAATGTTAATACAAAACCTTTTTTGGCTGGGAGTGTCCAGAACCACAACAATATCTCAAATAATGACAACAGTAATGACTAAACAACAAGGAAACAACGTTTCACTGCTTCGACACACTCTTGTCGTCAGATTCCAAAGTGCAACACACAAGAAAACAGGTCTCAACTTTATGACCGAGGTCAACTTAAATCTTGTGGATTTAAATGGTTGTTAAGATTAGTTTTTGTTGTGGGTGTTGGACTTAGCGTTTCTAAGTTCAAGTTGGACAATGCGACTTATAGGGTGGGAAATATGGTAGTTTAAACCTGATTAGTTTATTTACTAACTTGTGTTTGGACGACCTTATTATCCCATGAAGTCGGTGAGTTTGTGAGATCTTTGTCTTTTGTGGAGTCATTGAACGCCTTGTAAGGTTTGATCTGATTTCGATGTACCCATTTAGCAATTGGCTCTTTGCGGCCTTTGCTGATTTTGATCTCGTAGACGACTGAGGACACTTTGTCTGTTATCAGATGAGGTCCAGTCCACCTGGGCATTAGTTTGCGGGCGAGAGTTCCGGTCCCGGACTCTCCTTTCCCGGTTGCTGGGGCGAACGTATAGTACCAGACTCTGTCTCCCACTTGGAGTTCATTGTGAGAGGCCTTCTGGTCATAGTACGCCTTGCGTCCTTCAGCGGACCTTTCCAGGTTTTTCTGGGCGAAAGCAAAAGTGTTTCTGAGGTGTACATTCAAATCTTTCATGTATTGTTGTGTAGTGTAGGCTGTCGCCATGACGGCGTCGCCTGGTTGGTACAACAGGTGTAGAGGGAGAGTCATTTGTCGACCGGTCATCATCTCGAAGGGAGAGATGCCAGTTGATGTGTGTGGAGTGGCTCTTATGGCCATGAGGACCAGAGGGAGTTTCACATCCCAGTCCTTGTGGTTTGCAGCCACGTATTTCTTCAAAATACTCACCACAGTTCTGTTTGCTCTCTCAACTTGGCCTGAAGCCTGTGGGTGGTAGCCGACATGAAAGTTGGCCTTGACGCCTAGCGTCTTCCACAGTTCTTTCATCACTTCACCTGTGAAGTGTGTACCTTGGTCTGAGTTCACCCGAAGGGGAAGTCCAAACCTTGAGAATATATGATTCATTAACAACATAGCAGTTGTTTGTGCTGTGTCGTTAGGAGCTGGTAGGCATTCTACCCATTTGGTAAATGCACAGGTTACCGTGAGAAAATATTTATTTCCTCTAGAGCTCTTAGTGAGTGGTCCAACCCAGTCGATCTGGAGGTCAGACCATGGGAATGCAATGCCTCTGCTTTGCAGTGGTGCTCTGTGAAGTGGTCTGGTTGGCTGAAACTGGCCACAGACCACGCACCCTTCAATGTAGTCCTTGACATCCTTTTTCATTCCAGGCCAATAGGCAATTTGTTTTAATGCCGTCAGCGTGGCTTTATCTCCTTTGTGTCCTGCGGACGGGAGATCATGGGCATGAACTAACATCACCCCCCTTTGGTCATGGGGAACCACGAACACAGGTGAGGACGTTGGTCCATGAGCGAAAGTCAGGATGCCCTTGAGTAGTTTAAGCTGTTTGCGCAGCTGATAAAGGACTTTAAGGTCTGGATCGGAATCCAGTTCGTCTTTAGACGGAGTGTTCTTGTCCGGATCAGTCAGATACAGTATCATGGAGTTGATAGCAGGATCCGACTTCTGAAGTTGGATGATGTCAGGGTCAGTCAGTGCGGGTCGTACGGAGACTGCGTTGTCAGCAGGTTTGTCCGCGGCCTGTGCACGTGTGACTGCCATAACTCTGACTGAAGGTTGTGTTGGCAGAGTCTCGATTAACCAGGAGGGGTCGAAGGACCATAGAGGACCTTCGTCGGCTCCTTCTTTGGCTAAGGAGTCTGCAATGTCATTGTAGTGTTTGTCATCGCCAGGGACTCTAGAATGCCCTGGAACCTTCTTCCAGTAGATCTGTAAGTCATGTGATGTCACCAAGTGATCACACGCTATGAAAAGCTCTTTGTGTTTGACCACTTTTCTGTCGCTTGTTAGGAAACCGTTCTGTTTCCACACAGCGAGGTGACAAGCGAAACTCAAACGAGCATAGTTAGAGTCAGTGCAGATGACTAGCGTCTTGATGGAGCGTTCTACTACAATCTGGAGAGCTATTAGGATTCCTGCAATCTCAGCATACTGAGAAGTCTGAGATCCTAATTTGTAGCTGAAAGTTATCTGCTCTTGGCCTTGGAGGAGGACCCCTCCAACACCTGCTCTGCAGATCTTGTCGCGGAGGAATGAAGATCCATCCACGTACAATGTTGTCATATCTTTGCAGATATTGTCATCAAAGAAGTGGTGATTCGGGTCTTCAGTTACTGGGGTTTTTACCTCAACCGGCGGCTGGGTGGCTGGTACATCTTGTGTACACTTCTGGCAGATTGCCAAGTCCGTCCCCAGATGAGACTTCTTGTTCTGACCATAACGGATGTCTAGGTTAAAACTTTGAAGTGCCATGAGCCACGTTGCAACACGTGAGTTTGTCACCACACCATCTCTGATGCGTTCACTGTTAAGGAAGGTCACTGGCTGGTGTTGTGTTTCCACAATGATTTTCTGCCCACCAATGTAGCTGGAGAAATGTTTAACTGCCCACACTGTGGTCAGTAAAGCTTTCTCACAGTCTGAGAATCTCAATTCGGGGCCTGCCATCGTTTTGCTGGCGTAGGCTACTACACGTTTGTCTCTGTCGTGTATCTGGTATAGACCTGCACTTATGCAATGAGCTGAGAAGCCCACTTCCAAGTAAAACTCTTTGTTGTAGTCCGGGTAGACTAAACAAGGGGCTGACTTGATCCTGTTTATAAGAGCGTCCATAGCCTGCTGCTGTTTGTCAGTCCAGACAAATGGAACGTCTTTCTTAAGGAGTTCAGTCAGTGGCTTTGCAAGGTCTGCATAGTTCTCTATGAACTGGTTCGAGTAGTTACACACGCCAAGAAAACTTTGTAGTTCTTTGAGACTGGTGGGGACTTTGAGATTGTCAAGGCCTTGGGTGCGAGTCAGCTGTGGTTGTACTCCGTCTGGACCTACAAGTAGGCCAACGTAGTCCACCTTGGTTCTGCACCACTGGCACTTCGACAGTGATATTTTAGCACCAGCAGTTGTTAGCTGATTCAGAACGTGGTCGATCTCAGCCAAATGTGAGTCCAGTGTTGGCTGCCTCAAAAGGACATCGTCCACGTAGATCAGTGTTCCACGCTCGTGGGCGTCTGGACATGCTTTGTTCAAGAAGATGTTGAACTCTGCAGGTGAGTTAGCGTAGCCAAAGGGACACCTGTTAAAGGTGTATTGACGGCCACCAAAAGTGAAAGCTAGTTTGTACTGGTCCTCGGCGCGCACAGGGATGGTCCAAAAACCAGAGGCGACGTCGAGGGTCGAGAAGTACTTACCATTGGTGACCTTGGGCAGTTCCTGTTGGAGTTGCGTCATAGGCCATCTGGATAAGGGAACTTGTTTGTTTAGCTTTCGGTAGTCTATAGTGAGTCTCCACTTACCATTTGGTTTTAACACCGGCCATAAAGGCGCAGAGTAAGTGCTGTTACAGTATCGGATGATACCTTTTCCTAACAGGTCAGCAATGATTTCCCTGATAGGTTGATGTGCTGCCAGAGGAATCTTGTATTGTCTGACAAATGCAGGTGGAGCATCAGGCGGGGTTGGAATGCTCACTGTGTGGAGCGTGGTCAACCCACAATCCATCGAGTCAGTTGAGAATGATTTTTCATATTTTAGCAGAACTTTGCGAAGTTTGTCCCTGTCTTCATCAGTTTCCAAGGCGTCGGCCTGAGCGACCACCTGGTCTA
>JBBPBX010006101.1:52712-69642 GCA_038048925.1 Garcialebias charrua
AACAACATTGCAGATCATAAATAAAACGATCCAATGTAAATCAGCTGGCATTGAAAGCAATGGAGTAGTACTGTAGTGAGTTTTTAACCGGGATTTGAAAACCGAGAGGAAGGGGAGGGGAGGCAAGTATAAGCCTTGGCTTCAGCCTATTCCTTTTTTGGTAAATTATGGATTTACCATTGATATTGTTTTTCTTTCTTTTGTTTGTAATGTTTTTAATTTACCGAAATAAAGTTGAGTTGAGTTAAAGCTTCAGTATGTAGCTTTTTTTATGAACATATTTCTTCACTCTGTCACTACCTCCTGACAGACTGATGTTAGCCAGGTAATCTCTGAAAAAAAATTAAAAAAAATATTGTCCCCTTGCTTCTCCAGGTGGTAAATAAGCATTTCTAAAAAGAAAAGGTGACCCGCCATTTTCCAGCCAATAAAAACAGAGTTTGTAACCAGCCAATAAAAACAGAGCTTGAATTTGAATCAGCCAATAAAAACAGAGCTTGAATTTGAAATTCAACAGACCACAAGGGGGCAGAGCCACATATGGCTCTGAGGGGGAGGGATCAGAATGCTTTGCCTGTTGAAAATATTTCTAAGTGCTGCAGTTCTACAGAAACTGCATACTGAACCTTTAAGTTGAAAAGGTGCAGACAGAAACATTAAAGTGTTTATTGTGGTGCAGGGTTAGTGTTATTGCCCTATGTGTAGAAAAGGGGAGGTGTTGAAAGTTAGATGGTCACAGGGAGGAAGGACTTCCTGTGATGTTCTGCAGGGGATGTGATGTGTTGTTCAGGATCTGGAGCAGTTTCCTCAACATCCTCTGCTCAGACACCTCTGTCAGAGACTGCAGGTCCACTCCCAGAACTGAACCAGCTCTCTTGATGAGTTTATAGAGTCTGTTGGCATCAGCTTGCTTCACCCTGCTGCCCCAGCACAGCAAAGTGTAGAAGAAGATGCTGGAGAGCACCAAGTGGTAAAACATCTTCGGCATGGTCCTGCAGTCTCACAGAAGAAAAAGGCAACTCTGCCTTTTCTTGTAGAGGGCGTTGGTGTTAGTTGTCCAGTCCAGTTTATTGTCTAGGTGGACCACCAGGTACTTAAAGCAGTCCACAGTGTCCACCTTGGTACCCTTGATGTTGATAGGGTTGGTGGGGGTGTGGGGGTGGGCAGCTCTTTAGTTTTTCCAACGTTGAGTTGCAGGAAGTTCTGTCCACCACTACACCTGTGTATTCAGCTTCCTGGTCACCAGTGATACAGCCAACAATGGCAGAGTCATCCAAGAACTTCTGCAGATGCAGGCTTGTAAGTTGTACCCAGTGGTGTAGTCTACATTTTTGTAGTTGGTATACAGTACTGCAGTAAAGTTAGTTTGATGTTGGACACCACCGAAGCTGCAAAGTGCGTATGTCCAACATCCAATGTAAAGCTAACTTTACTGCGGTCGGTCCGTATACTGCGCTTAGAATCCAAAGTACACTGGTTAGTACAATGTAATTGTCAACTTATTTAGACTTTTCAGCCTATTGAACATTTCCAAAATTCTCTGATGCTTATATTTGAATAAATTAACTACAAACTTTGTACAACAGTTGGCTTTGAATTACAAAGTAAAAATATGTTATATCATTTATAAAGCAGTTTAAAAGTAAAACATGTTCAAGTTCAAGTAGTAAGTACAGCAGTATTAATTATACAATAATTCTCTGGATAAGCAAATGTAATAAACAAGCCCTGCATACCAATAGATTGTTACGGAAGCGTTTAACTTCTGTTTAATGTATGACACGTGTCTAATGATGACGTGTCATGTATCATTGGGCACTTTTAAGTGGGTATACTGAAATTCTTAAGCTTCTCTAGTGGGTATACTCCTTATACCCACCTATCACGTAGACTTACACCACTGGTTACCTGTAGAGGAAATGGGGCAGTAAATATATATTTAATTATCAGTTATGAGTTAAGCTCATAAAATTATGCAAGTAATATGCAAATAACCTGGTGTGTGGGCACCACCTCTCCTTAGAGAGAAAAAAAACATGTCTCTTATTTACCCCAAAATAATGTAAACTGCACGTGAGTGCTTTTCTCAGGTTTAAAGGGCATCAATTTAGTAATACACAGATATGCCAAAATAATCACAAATTCAGTTCATTTTATGGATTTTATTTAAAAAAAATAAGAATCTGTGATCATATATGCATGACAAAAATGAACTGAACGTCAAATGGCTTTGATGAGTAAAATAGATTAAACTTAAAGGTGTGGAAGTCGGCAGAAAGAGACGGAAAATATTTAGATTCTCGATTTATTCTCAACGTCTTCCAACATCAAGATCAGGAGAAACAACTGAACTACAACCGTTGAACTGCTCTTTTTATATTCTGTCCCTTTCACAATAAGAGCACATTCTGACGTGAACTATATACATTTGTGTCTGCCACACAGGCACCCCTTGAACACACAGAATGTCACAAACACTGAAAACACAAATTGTGAAACCTATCACAGGTGAAAAATACAATAAATAAATGAATGATATACGTAACGGTAAGACGGCCATGACGGCTGCTCTTCACAGCGAAAGGTGTTGAAGTTGAAAGAGACTCTCCCCACGGACTGCCACTTAACTATTCTCCTGAGGGAGTTAATCAGCTGTAGTGGAAAAACCTGAAGGAGTGGGCAAAGAAATTGTGGGGCGGCCACGACGAGGTGGCTGAGCTAACTCAACCGGGTCCCCCGGCAAACCATGAGCCTGTTTCAAACGGTCCACTGAAACCCTCTCCTGATTACCCCACAACTCCACCAAAAAATCTTTAGGTCCCCTCTCCAAAACACGAAATGGACCATCGTAAGGAGGCTGAAGTGGTGAATGGTGTGCGTCATGGCGGATAAATACATACTCGGCCGACATAAGGTACTTCGGCACAAACACCTGTGGAAGGCAGTGATGTGCTGCCAATGGGGCAACAGATCTATTTTCCCCTGTTAGGACCACCCTACTCCCTTTGGGAGCAACTGAACCCACCGGACCTGGAAGAAACAGTTTGTTTTTTGTTGTTGTACACTTGTACAAAAAGTAGAATTATTGTTCCACGTTGTTGAAGAAGATAAACAAGTGATGATGAGGGACAGAGCGGTAAACTAGCATTATTTCCTCATGTATGAAAATATAATGTTTAGTACTGTGGAGAACTGGCGTTGCACGGACGAAGTTTAATAAATTGGAAGTGTGGAATAATTCAAAGTGCGTCCTGCTGCTTTGGGTTAGAGTGGCTAACTATCACTGCTAACTCCTTCTCCAACCTCTCACCGCACCGTCACACCATCCAACCATTATCCACCAATGAGGACCACAATGCAGCTTTCATTGAGCGGTGGAACCTCTCACAAAGTCCATTAGCCTGCAGATGATAGGCAGTAGTACGGTGGAGTTTAAAGGCTGAGTTAGACTCGCGCTTTGGTCCGTAGGCTGGAGCGCGTGCGCTGCGCGTGCACTGTGCCGTGCGGCTAAATGCATTTACAGTGTCGCCTCTGTGTTTATGGTTGACGCACGGCGGCGCATGGCAAAGTGCTGTTCTTTTACGGACCAGCAGGAGGCAGTACCCTCTAAAACCTGTGCACCACTCTCTGCAGGAAAGCTCTGCAGAGAGTGGTGAAGGCTGCACAGAAGTCTGTTGGAGTCAGTCTCCCCACCATCACAGACATTTACACCTCCAGATGCAGGAAAAGAGCCACCTGCATCATGAAAGACCTCACTCACCCAGCACACTCACTCTTTGCCCCACTCCCCTCAGGACGGAGGTTGAGGAGCATCAAATGTAGAACCACTAGACTGAGGAACAGCTTCTACCCTGAGGCTGTTAGACTCATGAATAAATAAAAAAAATAAAAAAAAAAATAAACACTGCAAAATATCACATCATGCTGATGCTGATCTGTTTTCTTGTTGCTGTATTCATCTGTGACCATCTGCTCATACAAACTCATGTTCGTGCTGCTGTTTATTCCCACTATATTAGGCTTAGTGTATTACTAGTTGATGCTTTTCTTAGTTAGTTCTAGATGTTATTACTGTTTTTCTCTTTCATTGTTGTTGGATGTAACTGGGACCTCGTGTACATAATCTCGTTTTCATCTCATGTACCACATGCGGTGCAAATGACAATAAAGACTCTCTGACTCTGACTCTCTGATATGTTGCAAGAAAGGTGTAGAAGAAGAAATCTACCGTAGAAGAAGAACTGTTTGAAATCACACAACAAAAACAAATAGCTTTCCGCTCGCGTGCTGAACTGTTGTCTTTATTTGCGGTTTTAATGCATGGAGTCAGCGGAGGAGAAAGCGATCACGTGACTTTTGGCGAAAAAACAAAAGAAAAGTCCGACTCCAGATCAGGAATGAAGGAGAATTTAATACATTTTGTGTCACAAAACATTCCTCCATGCGTCGCGACTCCGTCTCCACGACCACAGCGGCGCAAACAGCTGCAGGCTCCGGCGTGAAGAGGGTGAAGGCTGTCGGTGAGGACCTGTCAATCAAATCGTAGCGCCCACCGCGCGCGCGCAGGGCTTGCGGAGTTTCAAAAATTCAGAGGTGCACGGCACGCGCTAATCCCCTGCGCGGGGCCAACGCGCAGGGGCGGGGACTGTGAAATTGCGTCACTTTTGGAGCGCGCACCCTCGCGCGCTGCGCGACGCGTCAAGTATGAATCTAGCTTAACTCCAAGGCTCTCTGCCACTGCAGTCTACAACTCTGAATTGAACTTGGGACCCCTGTCAAAAGTTAAGTCCAATGGCACACCAAATCGGGACACTCAGGAAGCGATAAATGCCTGAGCCACATTTATTGAAGTGGTTGATGACCGAGGAACTGCCTCTGGCCACCGAGTGGTTCTGTCCACCATAGTTAAGAGATGGGTAAAACCTCTGGAATGTGGAAGTGGGCCTACTAAATCCACATGCACATGCTCGAACTTCCCTTGGGGAAAAGGAAACTGTTCTAGTGGTACCTTAGTGTGCCGTTGTTCCTCGGCACACTGGCAAGCTAAACAGGAAGCCGCCCATGTGCGTACATCTCTACGGAGCCTTGGCCACACAAACTTTGCCCCTACGAATTTTACTGAAGCTTTCACACCCGGGCGTGAAAGAGAATGAATTGTATCAAAAACCCGCCAACACCAGCAACTAGGAACCAGAGGTAGAGGCTTGCCAGTTGAGATGTACCATACCATACCATACCATACCATACCAATTTATTTATAGAGCACTTAAAAAAGCAACAAGGCTAACCAAAGTGCTGTACAATAGAAACAAAAAGCACAGTGGACAGGAAAACATAAAATAAAAATATAGATATAAATAGCAACAGAAACTAACTAAAATGGCCAACAATGTATAGTACAGAGAGGATCAAAACAAATCACACAGTGTTAAAGGCAAGAGAATAGAAGTGGGTTTTCAAGTGAGACTGAAGGAATCAGTTTGGATGTTCAAATGAGCCAGGCGTCTCTTGAAGCAAATATGATTTATTGAAAAAGATACAGGTTAACAGAATAAGCAGACATTATTCAGATCAGTGTGCACACGATCGGAGATTCATTGAAAACAGACATGTCGCTCGAAGTCGTCTCAAGGAATGCTAGCTCACCTTTCTTGGTGTGAGATATCATAAAATGTTTTGGGCTCCTTCTGTTGTCTCATTGGTCAGCCTCCTGATAAAGATAGTTCCCTTGGCAACAGAGATTTATGGCAGGCCCAAGGTCTCTGGGCCTCTCTGCAGAGTGACCTGCATTAGATTTGTGTGTGTGTGTCTCTTTGTTTAAGAGTAGTTCAGATTCAACCGAGTTTTACATTTATGTTTGTCCTGTGAACATCCTGTGTCATAAACTAAGTGTGTTGGACATTCTGTGGCATAAACTAAGTGTATTTCTGATGTGTGTGCTATAACATAAATGTATCTGTTCTTAGGTCTGCCAATTTATGTGTCTGCTTGCCCTTCCCCCTCTGGAATGTGTTGGCCTCCAAGAGCTAATCGAAGCTGCAAGTCTGTCTTCCTGCACTCCGGTATGTTCACACGTGTACTAAGCCTCTAAACATGATTGTATAAAACCTTTGTGATTACATGAAACACAGTTGTGAATAAGAACACTTTAATATAGGTTTAGTCATAATACGTATATAATGGTGATTTATCCTTCATCCCCCTCTCTCGGCCTATCAAAGATAGGCCGAAACCACCTGCATAACTCCTGTCGGACCCCCAAAGAGGACCCCCATCCCAACACCACATCAAAACAAATCACCCAAACCAAAATCAAGGTAATGTAATTAAACCATCAAAATTAACTAAATGTAAAACAAATTCCATCTGACTCCAAAACTTACCACTAACTAAACACCAAATTAATAATCACGTGCTAGTATTTATACCAGCCTAATCTATGAAATCATAAAAGGATAAATGCAATCCCCACCTTAACTCCATCGTCCCCCTTCGGACTCCTCCATGAACCACTCATCACCTCTACAGGTATCTGGTCTCGGCCAAATACATGTGATGTCTCTCATCCGGTATTGAACCGCGTCTGACCTGCATCATGGGAAACACTGTCCCATGATCCTCCACTTCCCTCGTAGCAACCATCCTGGAGATCATTGCCCGCGCACAAGGCGCCACACACCCCATAAACACGCAAAACAGAACAAGAATAGCCAGCGGAAAAGCCAAAAGCTTAAAGAGCACCTGAGTCCATGATCCACTAGTGAACCAAGACAGCACATCCCACTGTCCAGCAGGTGCATCCGCTGCTTTCGCCTTCTGAAGCTCTCTCAGCTATGTCAGGGCCGCTGTCACTCTGGCCTGTGGGTCAGAGCCAGTCTCGTCAGGAATGTAAGTACAACAGGTATCTCTACCTATTATCTCACACACACCCCCTCTCGACGCTGTCAATAAATCCAAAACCAATCTGTTCTGCAAAACCATAATTCTGAGGGCAGTTAACTCAGCCGAGATGCCCTCAAACGCCTTAATTGTGGAATTAATAAACACACCAAAGCGGTAATCTAACGTCTCCAAATGCAACATCAGCTTACCTACACCTGCCCATGGAAAAAGAGAAAGCATGACTTTCTCACCTGTTGTCCAATGTTTAATTTAATCAGACGTGTGCGCGCCCCACCCGCGCTCCTCGGCCGCACTCGGGTGGGGAGGGGCAGTAGCCCACTGGTCCCGACCGAACAGAACCGGCACTCGTCTGCTTAAACTGAAATCAGCATCTGTGAACCACTTTTAACCAACCAAATTATTTATTTTATCTTAACAAGAGTCCTTTATCGCGAGAGACTCTCGTGTACCTCAGTGCAATAAATTTGGATATTAGGCCAAATAGTTGTTTTGAGTAATTCACGGTGTAACTTACCTTTCTGTTGTTTTTTGGGCCTACCGCACTCTCAGTCCACGAAGTTCTGCTCGGCTATTTCAACAGGCCACCTGGTTCATCACGTCGGCGGTCACCAGAACTGAAGGAATCAGTTTGGATGTTCAAATGAGCCAGGCGTCTCTTGAAGCAAATATGATTTATTGAAAAAGATACAGGTTAACAGAATAAGCAGACATTATTCAGATCAGTGTGCACACGATCAGAGATTCATTGAAAACAGACCTGTCGCTCGAAGTCGTCTCAAGGAATGCCAGCTCACCCTTCTTGGTGTGAGATATCATAAAATGTTTTGGGCTCCTTCTGTTGTCTCATTGGTCAGCCTCCTGATAAAGATAGTTCCCTTGGCAACAGAGATTTATGGCAGGCCCAAGGTCTCTGGGCCTCTCTGCAGAGTGACCTGCATTAGATTTGTGTGTGTGTGTCTCTTTGTTTAAGAGTAGTTCAGATTCAACCGAGTTTTACATTTATGTTTGTCCTGTGAACATCCTGTGTCATAAACTAAGTGTGTTGGACATTCTGTGGCATAAACTAAGTGTATTTCTGATGTGTGTGCTATAACATAAATGTATCTGTTCTTAGGTCTGCCAATTTATGTGTCTGCTTGCCCTTCCCCCTCTGGAATGTGTTGGCCTCCAAGAGCTAATCGAAGTTGCAAGTCTGTCTTCCTGCACTCCGGTATGTTCACACGTGTACTAAGCCTCTAAACATGATTGTATAAAACCTTTGTGATTACATGAAACACAGTTGTGAATAAGAACACTTTAATATAGGTTTAGTCATAATAACGTATATAATGGTGATTTATCCTTCAAGACTTAAATACTGTGAGTGTAGGAGCCTGCCTGACACTCAGTGGCAACTCACTCCACAGTCTTGGACCTGCAACGGAGAAAGCCCTGTCACCTCTGAGCTCACGATGAGTTTCCAGGACTGGCAGAAGCATCTGGTCCGCTGACCTCAGAGGGCGCGGTGGGACATATGGCTGCAGAAGGTCAGTGAGATAGGATGGAGTGGAACTGTTCAGAGATTTAAAAACATACATGAGTATTTTAAACTGGATCCGAAAGCAGTGCAGGGAGGCCAAAACTGGTGTGAAGTGCTCTTGATGGCATGTACCAGTTAAAAATCGAGCTGCAGCATTTTAGACCAGCTGTAGACGTGCAATGGAGGACTGACTGATTCCAAACAGAAGTGAATTACAGTAATCGCTGAAAAAAGCAGGATTTAACAATCATGTTTACATGACCTAGTGTAGGAAAAACCTCCTTTAGTAATCGAGGGGGGACCACATCAAAGGGGGGACCAAATGGCTTCATGTTGCACATGACCTGCTCCAGTGAAGACAAAGAGATGGGCTCAACGTGGTCAAACACAGCTACACACTGAGATGGGGAGGACGGGTCATGAGCTGGTGGAGAAATGAGTGCCCGGGTGCTTGCAACTTTTTCTAAAAAGAAATGGAGGAAGTTTTCACACAGTTCAGTTGAGGCTTCCAGAGGTGAAGGCTAACTGAGGTGTAGAACTGTGTTCAGGGTGGAAAAAAGAACTTGGTGGTTGTGGGAGGTGGAGACAATTATATCAGAAAATAATTCAGATTTAGCAGCTTTAAAGGTTTTCTGATAGCAACGCCAACTCTCACATAACATTTGAAACAAATCCCCAGACAGCATTTACATTTGGGCCGGATCCGTTTACAAGTCGCCAGATCCGCATAACAGTCAGATGCGGTTTACAACTCTGAGCCAACTCCTTACCGGGCTCGTTTACAAGTCGCCAGATCCGCATAACAGTCAGAGACGGCGTGGTGTTGTGTGCCAGTTCCACCCCGATTCTGAGATCATGAGCTGCACTGACACCTGCGCTGGGTGTGGTTCTGATCCGGTTTTTGCCTGCAGACCGAATGCGCCAGCCTCAGAGGTTTACAAAGACTGGCATCTGGCTCTGATCTGGTCCCAGACTGCAAGCCAACTGCGCCTTCCTTGGCTTTATTTTTTTTAAGCAACAGACGCAGCACTGAGAGAAGTGATCCCTTACCAAAAAGTAGTATATGCAAGTATACTTAAAGTACACTAATTTTAAACTAAAAAAATAAGAGTATACTTTCAGTATACTTTTTAGGTACTTATCAAAAGTATACTTGGCCAAGTTTATTTTACACAATACTTGACTTATACTAAAAATAAACTAAAAGTCTAAGTATACTTAATCTATACTTATGTTTAAACTTTTGGCCAAGATATTTTACACAAAGTATTTTCACACTGGTTTATTTTTAGTACTTCTGTTTTAAACGTTTTGTCAGTTTTTTGAAACAGCTCGAGCTGTTTTTTTATATTGTTGTATATATATATATATATATATATATATATATAGTATATTATTATTATTATTGAGCATGCATCAGGGTATTATTATTATCATCATTATTATTATTATCATTATTCAATTTTATTCTGCGTTACTCCAGGCGTGTTTGCTTTCTACCATTTTTCTGTTTGTGGTCTCATGCGTTATTGGGGGTAGAACGTGATCATGTACGTCCCAACCAATCAACGCCACTCTTGCTTGTCAGGTTGCATGTGAACTTTGTCCTAACCAATCAACGCCACTCTTGTTTATCGGGTGAAGTAGCATGTGATCATATCCAACCAATCAACGCCTCTTGCTTCGCGCGCTTCTTTCAAATGTAGCCATTTCCTTTCAACTGTTGGACAAGAAGCTGTTGTTGTGTTGGACTCAGCGCTCGTAAAACTTGCTTTTTATTAGACGTCGACTGGTCAGACTCTGGACGACGACTGGACATTCAGTTGGAAGTTGAAGGTCGGTTCGGTTTTGTTTATTTGCTAGCTTTTTTAGCTCTGTTCAGTTGAATGAACAAAACCTGCTGTTGCTAAAAGCTAAGCTAACAACGAGCTAAAACGGGTGTGTCGTGTATGCTGCTGAGGCAGATAATTTGAGGCAAGTAAAACACTGCAGGTTAGGTTATTCTAGCGTTTAAATAAGCCATATATGCTACGCTTTTTTTTTTTTTTTTGGCTTAGTTCCTGGATGGTTTTTCAAAGAGACAGGCCCCGCATCCTCACGCTGTTTGCGTCGCATGTCTGTTAACACACATGCGCTCACTAGCCAGCAGAACAATAACCGCAGCCAGGCTGAAATACTAATTTACTTTAAATACGTATTTCAGCAACATACTGTTTTTGTAGCTGCTTAAACAAGAGGCTGAAGGAAGATATATCTCATTCACGAGGTCTTGAGAGTCAATTACTTTCTGAGAGTTTCATTAAAGATTTACTGGAACATGAGATATTTTGCTAACAGACACACAGGCAGGCTAATATGAGTGCCAGACTTTGGTGGTGGTGGTGCTAAACTGTTCACAGTAACACAGCAGAGGTGTTTGTCCCTTGTTGATGCGAATCTTTAGGTTTGAATGCTCTTTATTTGTCTCTAAGTTGATGGAAGCATCAAAGTGATGCATGTAGAACAGAAACTAAAGATTTATCACATGTTCTCTTTGATTCTGCAGGTTGTCAGAGATCAGCTGTGCCTCTCTGCTCTCAGCTCTTCAATCCAACCCCATCTGACACAACTGGATCAGACTCAGAACCTAGCCTTGAGAACTGCGGTAAAGTGAGCCACTCGTCATTGAGAGGTAATTTCTAAGTACCGGTAGTTTGAGTAAAGCAATTAAGACACTGATTTTTTGTTAACAGAGTTCACTTTGCTCTCAGCATTAAACGTGACGCTTGAACATGGTTTGGTTTCATGTTGCTCCACTTCATTCACCCAGAGTTTGAAGGAGCACACACCTTTTATTAATTAAAGCTGCACAGGTGCAGTAAATTAAAAGTCACATGATGCATCTGAGCATCCAATACAAAACAAGCCTATAAAGAAAAACAAATTCAAACAAAATGAGAGCAATACAAAAACATTCATAATGTCAACACCCCCACTTGCTCACATTTTGGGTAACTCCCTCAGGCTCTTAATGTTTCAAACCTAAATAAATTCTTCATACACCAAACAAACATTTCATACTTTTTCAACTTCATCTTGGTTGCTGGTTTGGTTAGTACGTCTGCAACCATATCATTTGTACTTTAAGAGTAAATGTACTTTTGTTTTAAAGGTCTCCCACCTACCTGCTCCAACATTTTCCTCTGGACCTGTTGTCAGGTATAATCTGTAAATTTTAACATTTAAATACTGTATACACACACATTTCAGTACTACATTGTCTTTTTTTTCCCTCGGCTAGTCTGGGAGAAAAATACCTAAAGCTTCTGGATCCAGTTGTACACAAAGAAGTACCTGTGAGGCCAACCCTGTAATGGGTAAGTGCTGGCTACTTTGGTTTTTGTTTTCCATTGTTTGGTATGTTCATTGTTATGGAAGATCAAAACTGACATAATTAGAAGTAAAAGCATGTATATGAATGGACTGATAAATTAATAAATACACTAAAAATGCACAAATTAAATTACAAAGGAGAAATTTACTTCATGTTATATAATTTAATTGACCTTTTTATTTTCCAGGTTAGTTCCAATAAATTATATATTTCTGCTTATAATTTACATTTTACTGTATTTTTAAAATATATATTTTTGTTTTTCTTGTAGATGCATTTGTGCCTTTTAATGTTTATATTCAATTATTGTTTATATTTTTTTTCCCACAAGTTTTTCTTTTTTAAATGGGTCTTACATTTCTATGTCTCCTGTTTTGACTTTACCTTATGCATTTCTGCTTCATGCACAGTAGATCTACACATGGATCCTGCTCCTTCCTGTTTTTTTGACCAATAGAAGTGGAGCTGACCCAAGAAGCTCTGCCCACCTTATTTACATCATGAGACAGAAATACATAAGATGAAGTAAAAACGGGTGACAGAGAAGTGTAAAAACACATGGAAATAAAAAGACTTTTGGGGGAATAAATATAAAATAAATAAATATTTACAATATAAATATTGGGAGGCACAAATGCAGATACAAGTAAAAAGGAACACAAAAATATGTTTTTAAAAACAGTATGTAAAGTTTATTGGAACAAAGCATAAAAATAAATATGAAGGTAAATTAAATTATAAAACATGAGGTAAAGTTCTCCTTTTTTTAATTTAATTGATGCATTTCAAGTGTATTTATTGGTCATTTTATATACAGTATTTTGGCTTTTACTTCTAATTATGTCAGTTGGGGTTCTTCATTAATTGTTACCTGCATGATTTGAATTTATTTTACAATCTCTGATGTCCATATCCTCTGACCTAGGCCTCACTGAATTCTCTAATACTTGACTAAATGTGTTGAGAGCCTCCAGCTGACTACATGCACACGTAAGTTATGACAATTTCTTATGTTTGTTTGTTTTTGTTTTATTATATTCTTCTTCTTCTTTCGGCTTTTCCCTTTTCAGGGGTCGCCACAGCGAGTCATCCTCCTCCACCTCACTCTGTCCTCTGCATCCTCTGTCCTCACTCCAACTACCTCCATGTCCTCTCTAACTGCATCCATATATCTCCTCTTTGGTCTCCCTCTTTGTCTTTTTCCTGGCAGCTGCATTTCTAACATCCTTCTACCAATATACCCACTGTCCCTCCTCTGGACATGTCCAAACCATCTCAGTCTGGCCTCCCTAACTTTATCTCCCAGTTGTTCAACATGTGCTGTACCTCTGATGATCTCATTCCTGATCTTATCCATCCTTGTCACTCCTAAGGAGAACCTCAGCATCTTCATTTCTGCTACTTCCAGTTCTTTCTCCTGTCTTTTTGTCAATGCCACTGTCTCCAGACCATACAACATAGCTGGTCTCACCACTGTCTTGTAAACTTTTCCTTTGACCTTTGCTGACACCTTTTTGTCACAAATCACTCCTGAAACTTTTCTCCACTCCATCCTGCCTGGACTCTCTTCTTCACCTCTTTACCACATTCCCCATTTTCCTGGACAGTGGACCCCAAGTACTTGAAGTCCTGCACCTTTGTGACCTCTGCTCCTTGTAGCCTCACTGTTCCACTGGCCTCCCTCTCATTCACACACATGTACTCTGTCTTACTACGGCTGACTTTCATTCCTCTTCTTTCAAGTGCATACCTCCACCTCTCCAAGTTGTCTTCCACCTGTTCCCTATTCTCACCACAGATCACAATGTCATCTGCAAACATCATAGTCCATGGGGATTCCTGCCTGACCTCATCTGTTAGTCGGTCCATCACCAGAACAAACAAGAAGGGGCTCAGAGCCGATCCTTGATGCAATCCCACCGCCACCTTGAAGCTATCTGTCACTCCTACAGCACATCTCACCACTGTCCTGCTGTCCTCATACATGTCCTGTACCAGTCTAACATACTTATCTGCCACTCCAGATTTCCTCATGCAATACCACACCTCTTCTCTTGGCACCCTGTCATATGCTTTTTCTAAATCCACAAACACACAATGGAGTTCTTTCTGACCCTCTCTGTACTTCTCTATCAACATCCTCAAAGCAAAGATGGCATCTGTGGTGCTCTTTCTTGGCATGAAACCATACTGCTGCTCACAGATAGTCACCTCTTGTCTAAGCCTTCCTTCCACAACTCTCTCCCAGATCTTCATTGTGTGGCTCATCAACTTAATTCCCCTGTAGTTGCTACAACTCTGTACATCACCCTTGTTCTTAAAAATGGGAACCAGCACACTTCTTCTCCATTCTTCAGGCATTTTCTCACCCTCAAATATTCCATTAAATATTTGAGTCAAAAACCTCACTGCCATCTCTCCAAGGCATTTCCAAACCTCCACTGGTATGTCATCAGGTCCTACTGCCTTCCCCTTCTTCATTCTTTTCAGAGCTTTCCGGACTTCACCCTCACTAATTTTTCCCACTTCCTGGTCCACAGTTTCTATTACCTCCACTCTTCTTTCTCTTTCATTCTCTTCATTCATTAGCTCCTCAAAGTAATCCTTCCATCTTCCCATCACACTCTCCTCACTTGTTAGAACATTCCCATTCCCATCTTTAATAAGCCTAACCTGCTGCACATCCTTTCCAGCCTGATCCCTCTGTCTTGCCAATCGGTACAAGTCCTTCTCGCCCTCTTTAGTGTCCAGTCTCCCATATAACTCATTGTACGCCCTCTGCTTTGCCTTAGCTACTTCCCTCTTTGCTCTATGTCCCATCTCCTTATATTCCTGTCTCCGCTCTTCAGTCCTCTCACAGTCATATTTCTTCTTGGCTAATCTCTTTCTTTGAATGGCGTCCTGCACTTCACTATTCCACCACCAGGTTTCCTTATCTTCCATTCTTTGTCCAGATGACACACCAAGTACCTTCCTACCTGTCTCTCTAATTACTGTTGCTGTAGTAGCCCAGTCACTTGGAAGCTCTTTCTTACCACCCAGAGCCTTTAACAGCTCGTCTCTGAATTTCTCACAACATTCTTCTTTCTTTAGCTTCCACCATTTGGTCTTCTTCTCTGGTTTTACTCTTGTTCTCTTCTTCGCAACAACAGTCATTCTACACACAACCATCCGATGCTGTCTGGCCACGCTCTCCCCTGCTACAACCTTACAGTCTCCAATCTCTCTCAGGTTTCCTCTTCTACACAGAATGTAATCGACCTGTGTACTCCTTCCTCCACTCTTATAGGTCACTCTATGTTCCTCCCTCTTTTGGAAATAGGTATTGACTATAGCCATTTCCATTCTCTTGGCAAAATCCACCACCATCTGTCCTTCCTGGTTTCTTTCCTTGACACCAAACCTACCCATCACTTCCTCATCCCCTCTGTTTCCTTCACCAACATGTCCATTCAGGTCTGCTCCAATCACCACTCTTTCCTCCCTGGGAATACTCTCTATCACTTCATCCAAATCTTTCCAAAATGTATCTTTCTCCTCCCCATCACATCCAACCTGTGGAGCATAACCACTTACTATGTTTAGCATCAGACCTTCTACTTCTACCTTTAGACACATCACCCTATCTGACACTCTCTTCACCTCTACTACATTCTTTGCCAACTCCTCCTTCAGGACCACCCCTACTCCATTTCTCTTTCTATCCACACCATGGTAAAACAGTTTGAACCCTGCTCCAATACTGTGAGCCTTGCTGCCCTTCCACTTGGTCTCTTGGACACATAAAACATCTACCTTTCTTCTCTGCATCATGTCAGCCAGCTCTCTACCTTTGCCTGTCATTGTCCCCACATTTAGAGTTGCAACCCTCAGTCCTACATTCTTCACTTTCCTCCTCTCCCTCTGTCTCCTGACACGTTTTCCTCCTCGGCGTCTTCGACTAACAGTAGTACAATTTCCGCCGGCACCCTGTTTGTCAACAGCACCGGTGGCGGACGTTGTTAACCCGGGCCTCGACCGATCTGGTATGGTTTCACTTTGATGAACTCGCATTATGGTTTTGGCAAGTGTTTTACATCGGATGCCATTCCTGACACAACCCTCACCATTTACCCGGGCTTGGGACCGGCACAAGAGATACAATGGCTTGTGCTCCCTAGTGGCTGGCTGTTTTGTTTTATTATATTGTTTTTTGGTATTGCCTGGTTATAATCTTGTTTTTCTTTGTGCTTTTCTTAGGCTCCTGTCTGACCTCCAAATGCTAATGTTGCTAGCAATGAGGACCCCACAAGGATGTGTACTGAGCCCCCTTCTATTCACCCTGCTAACACACGACTGCACACCATCATACAGCTCCAACCACTTCATCAAGTTTGCGGACGACACAACAGTGGTGGGTCTCATCAGCAACAACGATGAGACGGACTACAGGAACGAGGTGAGCCGCTTGGCCTTGTGGTACGGACACAACAATCTCACTCTCAACGTGGAGAAGACAAAGGAGATTGTCGTGGACTTCAGGAAGAGGGATGCCCAACATGCCCCTCTGACCATCAACAGCACCGCAGTGGAGAGAGTAGACAGCACCAAGTTCCTGGGAGTGCACGTCTCAAAGGACCTGTCCTGGAGCAGGAACACTGCAGCACTGGCCAAGAAGGCTCACCAGCGTCTCTACTTTCTCCACAAGCTGAAAAGGGCTGGAGCTTCAACCCCCATCATGTGCACCTTCTACAGAGGTGCCATAGAAAGTGTCCTGACCAGCTGCATCACTGTGTGGTTTGGTGCATGTACTGCATCCTGCCGCAAGAGCCTCCAGCGCATCGTGAGAGCAGCTGAGAAGATCGTCGGCACCTCCTTGCCCTCACTGCAGGACTTACACAGCAAACGCCTCACTCGGAAAGCCCACTGCATGGCAGGTGATCCCACACACCCACTACACAGCTGCTTCAGACTGCTGCCATCAGGGAGGAGACTGAGGAGTCTCCAGGCTCGAACCAGCAGACTGAGAGACAGCTCTGTTCATCAGGCAGTCAGGATGCTAAACACTCTGCCTGCTCTGCCTCCCCTCCCATTTGAACTGCCTTAACACAAAAAACTTTCTCACACATTACCACACAACACAAAGATTTTAACAC
>JBBPBX010006102.1:7403-19272 GCA_038048925.1 Garcialebias charrua
ATATATATATACATATATATACACATATATATATACATACATATGTATATATATACATATATATATATATATATATATATATATATATACTGTATATATATATATATTTATGTGTTTGTGTGTATGTGTATAATTGTTTTATAAAGTGTTGTAGAGAAGAGCAACTGGCTGGAAGCATATGTAAAGTTATAAAATCACTATACGCAGCAGTTCAGCGACATTAAGTAACAGTTTGATTAAGTCTTGGACATTTTACTTTGAAAGTATTTGGTTCAATAGGCTGGTTAGCTTAGCCAAAATGAATCCATAAACACTGAAAGAGTGAAGCTCTTTCAAACATGCTGTGATGGAACGTTGTGAATACTCTGAATGCAGCCTCATCACATTTACCTTCTGCTTTAACAAGTCTTGTATTTTGTAAAAACCCTTTTCACTAAATCTTCTACAAAAAAGCAACTGAGCAAGTCATTAGCTCACATTTTTAGATGCATTTTCATTCAGTCCTAGCCTGGCCCGCGCCTTCCTAGACAGCTCAGCTCAATTCTCATTTCCCTTCACTGCGAAGCAAAGTGAAGGACAAGGGTCTGGTTTTAACCAGGCTAATTCAGTCCCCAAAGACCAAAATCTATTGTCAGCCCGAGCAGTTATTAAAGTCCAGCTGTTCCCGTCCAAGATCCGTTTTCATGTCAATCATAGCATGTTTAGTAGATATGAACATTTGAAGTTCTAAAGTCTAAACCAGCGTCTTGAAGCAAAAATATGCAGCATTTAGCAGATATTGAAGTACTTTATTTAGCAGGTGATGACGCCCCAAACATGACTGTATTTATATGAAGGCCAAACACATTTTGTCCAATCATTGTTCATATGTTCATATTTCTGAGATGGTGTTTTGAGGAGCTCATCTCTTCAGTCAGAACTGATTTAACCCCTTATTGCCAAACTACCTTTACAATTTACACTGCACCACTGTGTGACCGGAAAGCCATTATTGTCTCATTTAACATTTTTTTTTGTCAATATGTTTATAGAAAGCACGTGTTATTCATTACATCTAAAAAAGATCTTGATAATATATAGCCTGTATATGCTTTTATTTTAAAATAGCCAGAGTACCTCAAATGAACCTCGTCTTTTATTACCTCACACACTTTCAGTTCTCCAGTGTTATTCAGGACACACTGGTGTTTGTATGTGCTTTTGTTTTGTTCTCCTTGGAGCCCCATGCCTTATTCATCGCTCAGTAGTTTTGCTCCCACGTGCACACCATGGTGGTGGAAAAACAACAGAATTGTGTCACTTCCCTCTGCAGACCTTCCTTACCACCTGTACCCGGCCAAAACCCACAGATTCTACCTCGCCTCACGTCTTTGTGCAGCTGCCCCTCTTGAGTGTCACACCAGCACATCTGCACGTTCAGATATACAAACATGTGCACATGTGCACACAAAACAACTGGAGGCATAGACCTGTTAGGCCCACCGCTCCACCAACAGCGTCCAGCGGGTCTTTTTCAGGTGTGGATCAAGAACTGACAGCTGTCACAGCCTTTTGTAATTTCTACTACCCATCACGTGGGACCAAGAGTCACTTTGAACACTGTTTTAATTTTGGATCCTGAACTGGCAGCGAGGGCGGGGCTGAATGAGTGACATAATAAATGGGACATCAGGAAGAACTGGGGCAGTTGGGAGATGGGACTCCAGTCCAGATTAAGCCATTTTGCCACTTTTGGCTCAGGACTCCAGCAGGTGGTGGGATAGAGGTCAAACATGAAAATACTGTACAATAACTGTGAGTGAGTCAGCAGTGATTGTCTGTGGACAGGGGAAACACAAAGGCTGTGGTGATGTTCATGACACCAGATGTTGCCATGAAAATCAAGCAGATTCCTCCCCAGGAGAAATGGGCATGCAAACGAAAAGACTTTCTGTCAGACTTCCCTATGCCCAAGACTCAAACACAGCTCTATAGGTGTCCACCATCCTTATTCCTGTTCACCATCCACAAAAGACTAACAAAGAACCGATCAGGTTCTTTCTTTGCACTATAAACCACGGTGTCTGTATCCTCAGCTGCTCTGGACCCTTGTCCTCTAACCCCTTCTTGGATTTCTGTCCCGTTTATCGTTTGTGTGAAGCAGTCCTAAGATTCTTACAACAAAAAAATTAACTTACAAGACTAATGTGTCCTTTTGTAATGTAAACATTAAGGACCACGACTTGTCCTGTAGGTGGCGCCACTCTCAGTGCTACTAATCCATGTTGCAGGGTTGCATGCTGATTATATAGGGACAGCACAATCAGTAGTCGGACGATGAAGCTGAAGTGGTTTGCACTCATCTTCGGCACTCTAAAGACTCTTTCACAAAACAAATCCCCAAAATGGCCACAAAGACCCGTGTGTGTGCTGCCTCTGGACATTTACAATCACTGATGGAGCCAGCAACGCCCAGCAGAGGTGTGAGCTTTCAGAACTGAAGCAAGAATGGCAGAACTCAGCTGTGATGACATAGAGCGCAACGCATTGAATGTGTGATGGACGTCTCCCTCGTATAGTTTTCTAAACATGCCAAGTTTACTCAGTCTAGCACTCCTTTTTGTGGTCAACTCATTTTTAAAGAAAATACAAAGTTGTGTATACTGTACTTGTCAATCTTTCCGCGATAATGAATCTGTTTGTCATTTAATCCCACAACTGAGAGGTTGCACAGACCACATATCATTTTATTGCATTATGGAGCTGCGGCACCGGCTTGCTGTTGTACGTGTCGACCATAGGCGTCGTAACAATTATATGTGAAGGGGACATGTCCCCCTCACATTTAAAAAGTATTCATTTGGACCTCCCCACATTTACCATGAAATATTAGTTCACCCAGCGGCTGTGGCTGAGTGGTTAGAGCAGTCGTCCTCCAATGCAAGAGTTGGGGTTCAAATCCACCAGCAGTCACACTGACGTGTCCCTGGGCAAGACACTGAACCTCTCATTACCTTCGGTGTGTGTCCCATTGGTGTCTGAATGTGATCTAAAGCTCTGATTAGTCTCATTAGAAGGATTTGTTCAGTTGGCTTTGTAGAGATCTAGTAGAGTGCTGTATGAATGGGTAAATGAGGCACAGATTGTGTTGTAAAGAGCTTTGAGTGTCTTCATAAGATAGAAAGGTGTTTTATAAGTACAGTCCATTTACCAGTGCTGTTTCTATTTCTTAGAGAGTAAATCCATTCCACTTGATTAATAGAATACTGAAACCACTAATAGTCCACTCTGTGTTTTCCTGGTTACCTACAACAACTCACTGCGTCACATGCAGTGCTTCCTCTAGGTCACCTGCCTTGACAGGGCGCTCATCTCTTCGGAAGTTTTTGTCGATGGGGCGGGGGGAGGAGGGGGAGACACCTGTGTTGCGAGCTAGCTTAGGCTATGTTAGTACAGGCAGTCGTTGACCGAGGTAAGAGGGATTAGGATGTGTAAGAGAAGCGGAGTGCTACATCTGTAGCATCTTAGCTAGCGTGTTTGTATCATGCTCTGCTAGCTTATTGCTACGTGAATGCCAGCAGTTGTCGACCGGAGGTAGTGGTGGTGGGGGTCGAGAATTGTGCCTGCTCTGTAAAAGTTATTGAATCATGTGTTTACTTATGTAAGTAAACGTAGATGTTAACACGTTAAAATACGCCAGAATGTAGGAAACAGCATCTACTTTATTCAAAATCAGTGTGTGCACCCCACATTACAAATGCTGACGCTAATGATGTCTACCATCTCACCTCTGTTACGATGTTGCTTTGCAGCATCACAGATAGGTTGGCTTCAACCCCCTCTACTGCCTCGATCCGTTCAGAAATCACACCGAGGCGGCCAGAAGGCACGCAAGTCCTGGCCTGGGCTGTTCTGTGAAAGAGCTCTAATACTGTTACACTGTGAATAAAAGCCCTGATGAAACTGAGACAGAAACAGAGACCGCTGTGCTTGATTAAGATCTGTTCATGTGCCTCACAGATGGATCTTTATGCTGCATACCTATAAGAACATTTAACAGTCCATAGACTATTGCTATTGTTGCTTCTCACAATGGAGTCATCAGTAGCAAGATTTGTTTTAGGGTTGTGTCTGCCAACTTTTGAGCCCCATCTACACAATTACGGGAATTTTTTTACGTCTAAGTTTGTGCTTTGCTTGCACACAAAATTGTTTTCAACACTAAAAATGCTTCCCTAAATGGAGATTTAAAAAAAAGTGTGTCTGTGTAAAAACAGGAATAGAGACAATAATGTGTTTGTTTCTCATACACTCATATCTGGAGTTTCTAGAATTTTTTTCTAGACCTGTCTCTTTATCCTGACTGTCACCACTGCGCACTGAAGTAGTTAATTTCCAAGAGGAAAATGACCCTATGTGCAGGTATACCATTTGAGGTGCTCGGTAATTTGGTTTGCCTCATAAGCTGTTACTCGTGAACAAGAGTCCAATTGAGTTGAATTAAATATTTTAGTTTATAGCCGTGGTTAAAACTTGGCATGAAAAAAAAATCTGAAAAAAATGAACGTGTTAATATTTGCTGCTTTTCTCATTCTCAAAGGCAGCACAAAGAAAAGTCATCTGGGTGTGATCAGTGCACGTCTGTGAGGACTGTGCAACGCTTGTGTTAATAATGAGTCGTTTTGGAAGAAACTTTAGCCAGACTAAGACACAGTACAACATACTGGAGGTATTTCAGCATTTCTGTTAGAACTGTGTGGACAACGATTATTATTTTTAATTAAATAAAACCTATACGAGGGCAGCACGGTGGTGCAGTTGGTAGAGCTGCCGCCTCTCAACGAGACCTCAGCCACACCAGCACCAGAGTCACGCAGCAGACTCATCACTATAACTGGAGGGGAAAAAACAACAGGTTGCCGGTTCAAATCCTGTCCCGAGAAGTTTTCTCCTGGTACTCTGGTTTTCTCCCACAGACTAAAAACATGCATGTTAGACTGATTGGTAACTCTAAATTGTCTCTAGGTGTGAGTGAGAGAGTGACTGGTTGTTTGTCTCTTTAGCTGTGTTTCCATCCATTTTCATTTCGATTTTTGAGCTAATTTTTGAAATCTCGCAAATATGTAAATACAAATTAATGCGAAGCAGAAGTGTTTCCATCTGCTGGCTTGAAGCGCATCTACCAAGCCACGCACAGCGTCATTACGTCAGACGTCAGCGTCATTACGTCAGACGTCAGCACTGCGCATGTCTACAGTAAACAGGAAGTAGCAGTTGAAAACAGAACCTGGCCACACATCTCGTCAAAATGGAGAGAATATTTCAGGTACGTGTTGCTATCGGTCGAGTTGTATTTATTCTGTCATACAAACTAGTTTTAGCGATGTTACATGTTGTCCGGAGCGGAAACAGCTGATCAGTCACGTGACGTGAATGTTCGCTTCGGCAGCACGAGTCGGCAAATGTGTTTCCATCTGTCGCTGTGCGCATCTGCTCATTTTCGAACATCCCAAAAACCACCTCAAGCGAGCGTATAAACTTTTTGGCGAACTTGAGAAAGTAAATACGGATTTTGCCGTTTCCATTAAGCTTTTCTGCTGCGATACTTCAAAATGCGCACCTAGAAACCTTGATGGAAACACGGCTTATGTGTCCCTGTGATGGACTGGAGACCTGTCCAGGGTGTCCCCCATCTCACACAGTGAATGCTGGATATGGACACCAGTGACCCTTGTGACCTGAAAAGGAAGAAGTGGGTCAAGATAATGGATGGATGAAAACGTATACATTCAAAATAGCCGAAGTTGTGTAGATGGGGCATAAATATCTGCAACATTTCCTAAATATTTTCATTCTTTGCATCATGATATTTGCTTTTTGACGAATACCACGAAACATTTTAGTTTAACAACCTTTAGATTCAGTTCTGCTCTTTTTAGGACTAAGGTCAACTTGACAATCTGGGATCTTGATGGGAGCTGGCAGCTCATCCCCTCTATCTCTGTCTTGGTCAAACGATCAGTGGTGACGCCCTCGCCCTGTCGTCTCAGAGAAACCAGCTGGACCTCAGCCACACCAGCACCAGAGTCACGCAGCAGACTCATCACTACTGTAGAACTGGAGGGGGGAAAAACAGCAGTTTAACAACAGCATGGCTGCATCCTCCACATTTCAAAATAATGTTTTTTAATGAACTGCATTAGCTGACGACCAGGTGCAGAGTGCATGTTTTCCAGGTGTCAGTTCAGTAGGTTGTTTAAAAAAATAAAATATGGTGCAGAGTGCTTTTCTTGATCCACAATGTCCCTGGTTATACTTTAAATAATCAATTTCTTCTGTTTTTACAGAAACAGTCAATTTAATTGGGAAAGTGAACATTAGATTTACTTTGTTCCTGGTTCTAGCTGAGTTTCTGCAGTGCTATAAAGCAGTGCTTCCCAATCCTGGTCCTTGAGGAACACCATCCTGCGTGTTTTAGTTGTTTTCCTGCTTTAAAACCCCTGATTTGAAGTAATGGGTGATTCACAGATTTCTCAAGTAATTAAACCACTGAATCAGTGTTGGAGCAGAGACACAACTAAAACATGCACAATGGTGTTCCTCAGGGACCGGTGTTAGGAACCACTGCTCTAAAGAGAGACACGTTTGTTACAATTCTGGCACAAACTGAAAATATTCAACAGCAGCAAATGTTTAATTTACCTTAAATTTTCTATCCTGTATCAACTCCTTGATTCATTTAAAAGCTTTTGTAGCCAAGCTGTGCTGTTTCTGTCTGTTTCTGTCTGTTTCTGTCTGTCTCTAGATTAAAAGGTTATGTTACTTTGCGTTTACAAAAGACTTCGTAAAAATGTGAACTTGATGCTAATCTTTGCTACTGCAGCCTCCTCGATTTAACTTATCCAGGGAAAACCTCTGTTCACGTCTGTCTGCATCTTGAAGCCATCAGATTCATCTGAACCCCCACCTGGATCACGAGCATGTGTTGGTGGAGAAAGACGACAATCCCAGCTGGGGTATCCATGTGGAATGTAAAATACTGATTAAAGACAGTGTGGACCCCCCCCCCCCCAAACACTCCTACTGTTGTTTTAATGTGTGCACCAAGTGCTGCTCGTTCTGCTCACAACTGAGGTTCAGACTTCAGCTGTTTGTCAAGAAAAAGACTTGTGAGGACTGGAGACACTGAGCGACGTCAGAGAAGGAGAACGTTATTGATTGCTTTTTTTCTCTCTTTATTTGGAAGGGATAAATAAAAAACTATTTGGTGAAAATGTGCATCAGAGTTTATCTTTTTATTGGATGTGTGTCACTGTGATTTTGCTCTTCTTTGAAATGATGAATAGTTAGTGAACTGATCCCAAACGGTCAGTTCAGTTTCAGACTCACTGATGGCATATTAAATGGTTATGGGTTGAAAATTGAACTTAAAAATTAGAATTTGAAATACTAAAACCGCATTTAACAACTATGACGTTTCAGATATTCACATTTTGTTTTAGAGCGAGACCCTACCAGGGACAATAGCTCCTAGGATCATTCAGATGCACAAACTCCTCCACGACAATAAGGTGGAAATTCAAGGAGGAGTGTGAATCGCTCTTTATCTGGCCTATCACCTAGGACCAATCTGCCAGACGTGGGTTACTGGGGCCCCGACCTGGAGCCAGGTGTGTGGGAGGGGCTCATTGGTGAGCACCAGGTGACCGGGTCTCTACCCACGGGGCCCGATCGGGCTCAGCCCAAAGGAGCAGCCTGGGTCTGCCTTCCTGTGGACCCACCACCTGCAGGAAGGGCAATAAAAGTTGGGCGCATGATGCCATGGGCAGTGGCCAAAGGCCGGGACTTTGGTGCTCTGACCCTGGATTACCAAAGCTGGCTCTTGGGTCAAAGAATGTGACCTCTCTGCTGGGGAAGGATCCTGAGCTTGTGCGCGAGGTTGAGAGGAACCAAGTAGATGGGGTCACCTCAACTCACAGCATGGGCTCTGGAACCGATCACCTTGAGAGGGGCTGGACCTTATTGCACTCTGGAGTTGCCCATGGTGAGAGGCGTCGAGCTGGTGCGGGTCTAATTGTAGCCCCCACCACACACACACACACACACACACACACACACACTTGGTGCCTGTGTGTTGGAGTTCTCCCTGCAGATGGGAGAGTGGCTTCCCTTTGCCTTCGGGTGAAAGTACGGGCTCTGACTGTTGTTTGTGCTTACACGCCAAATGGCAGTTCAGAGGATCTGGCCTTCTTGGAGTCCTTGGCAGGGGTGCTGGAAGGTGCACCAGATGGGGTCTCCTTTATTTTGCTGGGGGACTTCAATGTTCACATGGGTAATGACAGTGTGACCTGGAGGGGCATGACTGAGAAGAACGGCCTCTGATCTGAACCCGAGCGGTGTTCTGTTGTTGGACTTCTGTGCTAGTCATAGTTTGTCCATCACGAACACCATGTTTGGACATAAGGGTGTCCATGAGGGCACTTGGCACCAGGACACCATAGGTCGTAGATCAAAAATTAACTTAGTACTTGTGTCATCTGATTTGCGGCTGTTTGTTTTGGACACTTGGGTGAAGAGAGGCGCTGAGCTGTCACCTGATCATCATTCATCACCACTTGGTGGTGAGTTGGATCAGATGGCATGGGACGATGCTGGACAGACCCAAGCGTGTAGTAAGGGTTTGCTGGTCATAGAGATCTTCAACTCACCCCCCTGGGGGAGCTTTAACCGCATCCCAACTGAGGGGGGGAGCAGTGCTGGGCAGCGCTAATCCAAAAATTTGTTCCGCTATTTCTAAAGCACTAATTAATTTATTTAGGTCCACAATTTCAAAAGCACTAGTGTCTTATGAAAATTAGGGGAAGCTAAATTCTAAACCGCTAATTAAATTCAACAATTGCTAGCCAACAAGTTATGCAATATTTGCACTAGACTGCCAACTAGCGGTGCATGAACTGTTATACACCTTTATCCTACCTCTTACGTCACAGCAGCAGCTTCCCATTAACTCCTCCTGACCCACCTGGATATTTACAGTCCTGGACAGAAGAAACATCACAGTTGGCAAAAAGAGCAACAAACATAAAAAAAAAAAACTTTACATGTATTAACATGAAATATATTTCTATCAGTATTACATTACACCCATTATGTTCCATTATTTGTATTCATTTAATTCTGCCTTATAATGTGAAATGTGACACAAGGCAGAACGTTTTTCTCTCGGGCTTTGTTTTCACTAGGGAACAGTTACACGCCTGCACAATTCAACAGACCCAACATTTGATGTTTACATTGAAGCTGATAGTTTATTGGCAGAAAGGAGGGTCACGTGGTAGTGTAGGTGGTCCCAGGGCGGTCCCGAAGCAGTCCAAGGCGGTTCCAGGTTCCAGGAGGCGGTGACGACATCCGGGGTTTTATAACCGTGGCCCTGCCTTTGAAGATGTGTGTGTGGACTGTGCTCGGAGTCAGGTCTGTTGTTGCTGTAAGGTTTATTCTTATTATGTACAATAAACCTGCATAAACTTGCACATTCGTTTCAGACTTTCCTTCAACCTTTTGAATTCGTAACAAACAGCTGCACGTACAAATTATATTCTTCATTACACATGCACATACTTTGTACCGTATTCTCCGGCGTATAAGTCACACCTTTTTGCCTACATTTCTAAGCCCTGCGACTTATAGGCCGGTGCGACTTATACGTCGATTTTTCCAATATTTTGGTCATAATTTGACTTTGGTCAAAAACTCCAAAAATGGTGCAGTACCAGTTTCGGCCGCTATGGGCGCTAAGAAACCCTTTACAGTACCTACACTGTTGACATCTGCCTGGTCCAAAAATGGTGCAGTGACACAGAAGATGAAGACTTCAATGGTTTTGAATAAATAAATAAAAACCATAAAATAAATACAGTATCTGTTTCTGTCATCATTTTAAACTGAGACACGTTTTTTACTGTAATGTCAGCTAATAAAAATATATTTTTATGTGTTTATCTTTAAAGATAAATGATGAAAGACACAAAATATACAAAAATTATGTTCATTTATTAATGAAAAGTTCAACTAAGACACATCAAACAAAATACTGTAGTTTTTATGTGATAATCTTGTCAAAAGTCCTTCCAAACAATTTGGCAGCCAGTCCAAAATAATGTTCATTTATTAATGAAAAGTTCAACTAAGACACATCGGCTGTAGTCTCCCATCTCTCCATGACCTGTACGTCTCCAGGACTGTGAGGCGAGCAGGTCGGATCACAGCTGACCCTTCTCACCCTGCATACGGTCTGTTCGAACCACTCCCCTCAGGCAGGAGGCTTCGGTCAATTGGGACCAGAACCTCCCGCCATAAAAACAGTTTCTTCCCCTCTGCTGTCAGACTTTTGAACACTCATAACCATGTTACCTCATAACTTGCCTTGGTCGCTGTATTTTGTATTTTGATTGGGAATCACTGTATCACTGTATTTTGATTGCACCACTCTAATTGTGCTGTTTCTTAGTAGGTTTTGTTTACTGAATATTGTATTGATTGTATTGATGTTTTATGGTTTATGTTTTTTATGTTTCTATATTTTATGCACCGTTATGCCGAAGCAAATTCCTAGTCTGTGAATCCTGTTCATTGACAATGGCGATAATAAACAGAATCTGAATCTGAATCTGAAACAAAATACTGTAGTTTTTATGTGATAATCTTGTCAAAAGTCCTTCCAAACAATTTGGCAGCCAGTCCAAAATAAAGTTCAACTAAGACACATCAAACAAAATACTGTAGTTTTTATGTGATAATCTTGTCAAAAGTCCTTCCAAACAATTTGGCAGCCAGTCCAAAATAATGTTCATTTATTAATGAAAAGTTCAACTAAGACACATCAAACAAAATACTGTAGTTTTTATGTGATAATCTTGTCAAAAGTCCTTCCAAACAATTTGGCAGCCAGTCCATTTTGGGCAAAACACCAGTTCACGTGAGGTGCGACCTATAGGCCGGTGCGACTTATACGTTGATTTTTCCATTTAATTGGGCATAATTAGGTTGGTGCGACTTATACTCCGGTGCGACTTATACGCCGACGAATACGGTATTTATTTTTTTAGATTATCCTATATCTGTTAAGCACCTTGGTCAATGCAAGGCATTGCAGGAAGGTGCTATACAAATAAAGTTTATTACATTATTATTATTATAACTTCAATTCAAAGACCACATCAACAGTACAGGTAAAATTAAAGTTAGAGATCAAGTTTTAAAGTGCACTTCCAAGTTGTATCCAAGTTTAATTCATATAAGAGTCAATTAAGCTTAATTTACTTCAATATTGTTTCAAAAAACAAATAGTAATTTCTTTTTTGTTGCGCAACCGAAAAATAAATTAAACCAATTCCAAAATTCTATAGGCAGTCAACAGATTTAATGAAAAGTAACTAAAATGATCCTAAAAGGATGAAATTACAAAAATCAAAGGATTTATTTAATACTTTACGTACATATATTCTATTCGGCCACGAAATTAACAAAATGAGAATGATCTTTTAATCCCTAAGACCACTTTTAAATCTCAAATACACGGGCGTGTCGCCACCGCATTTCTACATAAAAGGAACTCAAATACATTAAACGAACGACTCACCGTCGAGTGGTGGACACAAAACACACAATACAATCCTCCAGCCGTGTTAATTTAGCTTGATACAACGGGGTTCTCTCATGATTTATGAAGACACCGAGCACAAACAGCTAGCCACAACGTTAGCATCCAAGTTCACCTCTGACCCGGAAGATGTCAAGATGGAATAGTCTATTTTTAGTAGGGGGATACAGAAATCGACCGGTTTTTGTATTGCGTTTTTAATTATCGTTTTCATCGTAACTATAATTATTT
>JBBPBX010006102.1:21346-49759 GCA_038048925.1 Garcialebias charrua
GGGGGGGGGGTGCAGAGAGGATGCAGTCAGGCAGAGAGAAGCGCAGACTGGACCGCGGCTCGGTTCGTGTCGTGAAGAAGATGTTCCCAAAGAGGAGACGGAGCAGGAAGTTCCCTGTGCACCTCTTCAACCAGTAAGTGTCTCTGCTGCTTCTTTGGACCTTCGGTTCTGAATTTCTGAAGCCTGACCTGGACTAACCCGGACTGACCCGGACTGACCCGGACTGACCCGGACTGACCTGGACTGACCTGGACTGACCCGGACTGACCTGGACTGACCCAGACTGACCTGGACTGACCCGGTTGAGTCCGAGGCGGTCCACACTGAAGTGCACACATCTGAATGTCTTTTTATTTTACAAGAACAACTTTCGGTTAGACCTCAAACTTTTCGCTCATTTGGTTCTGAAAAAGTTCGGATCATGCGTGTGCGTGTCTCACACACGGATCAGGTGTTCTGCAGTGCGTGATGTCGGAGCCGTATATTCATCTGTGCGTTTAGTTCTAATGAAAGGTTGTTTTCAGTTCTGAGCTGAACTCAGTGAACTCCTGCTGTGTCAACTCATTCTCACTCCCTACTGATGCTTGGGCTCAGGGTCCCTCTGCGTCACATACTTGATGCGTCGGGTCGCCCCTTCTCATCATTATTTGGTGTGTAGGGTAATATCATTGAATGTTATACTGTGAACTTTTTTTTAGCAACAGGATGCATTTCTCTCTCAAAATTTAAACCTTAGGCCTAACCTGATAACAAACCCTAAACTTAACCATTCACTTTTTATTTGACCCCGAACCCCAAACAAACCAAATAATGATGAGAAGGGGCGACCTGACGCATCAAGTATGTGACGTGGAGGGACCCTGAGCCCAAGCATCAATATACGATGAGTAGGGAGTGAGAACATGTTGGCTGGAGACATTTAAACATTGATGGAAACTTTAAATAGAAAATTGTCATGAATTTTTAACGGACTCAACCAGGCTCTGCGGTGTACTGTATACACAGGCTACACACTGCAAACTCATTTAGACAAAAATAAAATAAAAATAAATACTTTGTAAATAAAACATGCACACGCAGCAAAATTTGCACAATGTTTGTCATGTGGATTGTTAGATAAAAATGGGTCTTGTCTCCCTCTAAAGGTGGATTTATCTTTTATCTTTATTCTTTTCTTCTCACATGGCCCCTGTGAACCCACAGTGTGTAAAGGGCCAGAACTTTGTGTTTTTGCAGAAAAGTGTCAATCCTCCTCTTTCATTTGGCTTCAGATGCTTCGCTGGTTCAAGATGGCTGCCTCAGAAAACTCAAAATTCACTATAATTCAGGAATTCTGTGAGATACTGAGTTGAAATTTGATATGGTCATGAAAGTTGTTATACATTCCTAATGTAAATTAAAAATCCAAGATGGCCACCTTAGCCTAAAGGGAAAAATATGATGACTCAGCCATTTTAAAAGACCTGAAATTTGGTGGGGTGGTACCTGACAGTGATGCACAACATGTTCTGAATTCAAATCTAAAGATTCAAGATGGTCACCAAAGCTCATTTCAAACAGATATAACTCGGAGGTTTTTAAGGCTATTTGGCAGAAGTTTGGTGTGTGTACTGGTAACGTCGGTTACGTACTGTAACCCTAGATTCTATGAGTGTGGGCGTAGCCCTTTAAGCCACGCCTTTTGGCGGGCTTAAAACAGAATGCAAATGGTTAGGTTTAGGCGTTTAAGAGCATGAGAAGGCTGCAAGGCCAGTCCGGCAAGAACAAGACGTGCATCATCCAGGTTAAATTAGACCACTTCTGATTAAAATAGGAGGAGTTGGTTAAGGTTAGGGTTAGGAACAAGACAGGCCTAACTGAGAACAATCCCTAATAGAATGAATCCAAATCAAATATCCAAGATGGCCACTATAGCTTAAAAGAAAAAAAATGACTATAACTCATTGATTTTTTTGCCATATTGAGCTGAAGTTTGGTACGATAGTAGCGAGAGTGAACCCCAACACATAGTACTGTCAAATCAAAATAAAAAAATGGCCACCACATGGCAGTGCCCATCAAAATGTCTCCAGGAACTTTCTAGTTACCATCATAACCATGACCCAGGTGTACAGCTGAATGTATTCATGGGCAAAAATTGTGTTGGTGTCATTGTGATGTGCTATTACAAAAGTGCACACAGCCTGTTTGTGTCTCTCTCAGTTTGATTTGCTGTTTTTGCTGCTTTAGGACTTGGAATTAAACAATATTAACAATAATGGTAAATGGACTGTACTTATGTAGCACCTTTCTATCTAGTCAAGACAGTCAAAGCGCTTTACACTTCAATCTGTGCCTCATTTACCCATTCATACAGCACTCTACTAAATCTCTAGAAAGCTAATCTGAATCTGGACACTAATCAGTGCTTTAGATCACATCCATACACACATCAGAGTTAATGAGGGGTTCAGTATCTTGCTGAGGGACACTTTAACATGTGACTTCTGGTGTAATCGAACTACCAACTCTCCCATTGTAGGACGACTGCTCTAACCACTCAGCCACAGCTGCCCCAAAATACTTGAAGAGATATATTAGATCATCACTATTGCCACCATTTAACTTTTTCTTTTCCCTAAAATCCCTCATGATGTATAAGCAATAATTTCAGATTCAGTGATCCAACTCCTAAAGCTTGACCCTGAAAGGGTGATTTTGCCTCAATTCATTCAACCATTATTTATGCAGGTTAGTCTCATTGAGCCTCAAGGACTCATTTACAAGAGAGACCTGATCTTAACAAAGAATGATGGCAACAGACAACAATGACAAGAGTAGACAATCATAAAAGAAACATATAAACTGAAAAACAAATGGAAGAAAATTATATTAAAAACTAAACAAAAACAGCTAGATTGTAAAGTGATGTAGAATACTAAAAAAAAAACAGCCAATAGAGAGCACAAGCCAGTGTATCTCTTGTGCCGGTCCCACGTCTGTGTAAATGGTGAAGGTTGTGTTAAGAACCGCATCTGATGTAAAACACTTTTGCCAAAACCATAATGCGACTTCATCAAAGTGAAACCATACCTGATCGGTCGAGGACCAGCTTAACAACAACTGCCACCGGTGCTGTTGTCAAACAAAGTGCTGGCGGAAATTGGGCTACTGTTAGTCGAAGACCACAAGGAGGAAAACGTGTCAGGAGACAGAGGTAGAAGAGGAAAGTGAAGAATGTAGGACTGAGGGTTGCAACTCTAAATGTGGGGACAATGACAGGCAAAGGTAGAGAGCTGGCTGACATGATGCAGAGAAGAAAGGTAGATGTTTTATGTGTCCAAGAGACCAAGTGGAAGGGCAGCAAGGCTCGCAGTATTGGAGCAGGGTTCAAACTGTTTTACCATGGTGTGGATAGAAAGAGAAATGGAGTAGGGGTGGTCCTGAAGGAGGAGTTGGCAAAGAATGTAGTAGAGGTGAAGAGAGTGTCAGATAGGGTGATGTGTCTGAAGGTAGAAGTAGAAGGTCTGATGCTAAACATTGTCAGTGGTTATGCTCCACAGGTTGGATGTGATGGGGAGGAGAAAGATACATTTTGGAAAGATCCAAGTGATAGACAGTGTTTCAAGGGGGTAAAGAGTGGTGATTGGAGCAGACCTGAATGGACATGTTGGTGAAGGAAACAGAGGGGATTGAGGAAGAGATGGGTAGATTTGGTGTCAAGGAATGAAACCAGGAAGGACAGATGGCGATGGATTTTGCCAAGAGAATGGAAATGGCTATAGTCAATACCTATTTCCAAACGTGGGAGGAGCATAGAGTGACCTATAAGAGTGGAGGAAGGAGTACGCAGGTCGACTACATTCTGTGTAGAAGAGGAAACCTGAAGGAGATTGGAGCATAGGCGTCGCAACCATTATATGTGAAGGGGAAAAGTCCCCCCCACATTCAAAAAACGTTCATTTAGACCCCCCCCACACACACACACACACTTTTACTATGAAACATTAGTTCAGTCTGCACAGTTTCTCTGTCTTCATGAAATAATCCATTCCACTTGATTAATAGGAGAATACTCAAACCACTAAAACTCCACTCCAGGTTTTGCTGGCTACCTCCAACTCTCCGTGCGTATCCTCCTGCCTCGCTAGAGAATGCTGACAGGTGGAGGAGGTGGAGACACCTCTGTGCTGATCGCTCACCAGTTTAACGAGCTTAGTGCGGGCAGTTGTTGACCAGGAGGGTTTATCATAAACATATATACATGTTAGGAGGATGATTGAGAGAAGTGGAGTGCTATGTCTGTAGCATCTTATCTTAGCAGTAACTGTGACGCTGTAAGACACTGCAGGTATAAGACGTTGTGTGTTCANCTGCAAAATATCACATCATGCTGATGCTGATCTGTTTTCTTGTTGCTGTGTTCATCTGTGTTCATCTGTGACCATCTGCTCATACAAACTCATGTTCGTGCTGCTGTTTATTCCCACTATATTAGGCTTAGTGTATTACTAGTTGATGCTTTTCTTAGTTAGTTCTAGATGTTATTACTGTTTTTCTCTTTCATTTGTTGTTGGATGTAACTGGGACCTCGTGTACATAATCTCGTTTTCATCTCATGTACCACATGCGGTGCAAATGACAATAAAGACTCTCTGACTCTCTGACTCTGACTCAAATGCAGCACTGAGGTCTAACAGGACCAGTATAGACACAAGTCCATCATCTGAGGTCATGAGAATATCAGTAGTAACTTTCACCAGTGCTGTTTCTGTGCTAAGATGAGCTCTAAACCCTGCCTGAAACTCTTCAGTTTATTTCTTTGTAGATACCCTGATACATGCTCAATAATCCTTAGGAATCCTTCTTATATTTGCACTAATGTTTGTATTACATTACTGCCTATAGTCATACTACTGTTTACATTCACTGTTTACATTTATTAATACTGTTTACATTTATTACTACTGCTTTACATTTATTACTACTGTTTACATTTACACTACTTTTATCTACACTACTGCAGATACATATACAGCATTCTCTGACTAGCCTTATCTAAGGATGCCAAATGTGCCTTATGTGCCTTACTTCATATGCCACTTTGCCTCTATACCAACATAAACTACCTATTTCTACCTATTTCTTTGTAGATATTCACGCAACTGACCTGCCACAATTTTCTCTAGATTTTTTTGGGATGAAAGTTTGATTACCAGATTGATTTCCAGAGTTTAAGCCGCTATTTTTTCCTCATGCTTTGAACCCCATGGCTTAAACAATGCTGCAGCATATTTATGGATTTTTGTTTTTAAGAGCTTCCTGCCACCAAAACATTTAGCCTCATCACACCCCGGCACACACATAGCTGCCCAATACACATATCTCCTGGGTGGTGGATCCTCATGACACAATGAGACTACCTGTATAATCAAAGGTTAAAATAAATCTGACCGATGAAATTACCAAATATGTCACACTGGACCAATGTGAAATGAGAAGTGGAGAAGAGAACGGGGAGGGGGAACTTGTGCCCCTCCCTGGGAGCACAACAAATTATTTGCAGCCACTGGTGGACCGCTTTGTGGCATGGTGTGGAAACAATCATCTCATCTTGAATGTGAACAAAACAAAGGAGATGATTGTAGAGTTCAGGAGAAACAGGAACAAGTCCAACCCTATTTCCATCATAGGAGAAGAAGTGGAAGTGGTGGAGAAGTATAAATACCTTGGGGTTCACCTGGATGTAGTGAGACAGCTTGGCCTCTGAAAACGCTTAGTGTACCATATTTTCTGGACTATAGGTCACAGTGTTTTGCCTAATTTGCATGCCCTGCGACCTATAGAGAGGTGAGACCTGTTTATGGATTTTTACCATATTTTAGACAATTTTTTGGCTTAGATATGACCGTTTTTCATTTTGGCAAAAAAATGGTGCAGTACCACTTTTGTCCTCTAGGGTACACCGACCGTTCCCACCTCATGTGTCCGACGGCAGCCTCCACTGGTCGGACTGACTCTGTCCCTGCCCGGCCTTCTGCTCTGGAGGTAACTACTGTTAGCTGTGTTTGTTAGCAAGATAAGTCAAGAACCACAGGACAGATTTTTATCAAACTTAAAGAAAGTAATCACTGTATGGACATTCACAACTGACTAGCTTTATGAAATGTTTAAATATGTTTTATAGACGTAAACATGTCGCGTTAGCTTCGGTTATTTTCCTACTACTATTTGTCTAAATAGCTCATAAACCTCACCTCGGATTTTCTGTGGGAAAGTGGTTATGGGAGAAAACTAGGAACCCTACAGTACGTGGTGACGCATAATAGATGCAACGTATACGGAGGTGCGACACGTTTATGGATTTTTCAACTTTATTGGACATAATTGGACTAATGCGACATAAAGGGCAGAGCAACTTTAAGCCGGAAAGTATGATAGGCTAGGTTCTTGTCGTCCGACCAGTTTGTCAGATATCAAGCTAAACTTGGTGTGGCTGTAGTTGAGATTAATGTCCAACAGAGTCAACAAGCACAAACACATCTTGAAATATTATACAAAATCATATATGGCATCACAAGGTTTGACTAAAACTGTTAAAACTCAGTTATTTCTCCTCATAGGATGATTTGGCATAAATGGCAAAAGGTGATATGCATTCCGTCAAAGAATGCTAGACTTTAAGGTCAAACAATATTTGTCATGTCAGGGTAATATTGACTGTAGTCTTCTTGGCTGCAGTAAAAGTAAAAAAAGTTGCTTGACTCAAGCACTTTTTCGACTGGTATACAAATAGTAAAAAATAATTTAAAAAATGCATATACGGTATTTCTCTGTTACTGAGCAGGCCCAGATATCTTACACTTTTGTTGTTGCAATGATGCATCATCATGCTACCAAGAATACAAGGGAAAAAAAGTCAGTTCCAGTTGCTGGCTTTCTCATTTTATCTCATTTGCTCCTGAGCATAAGGTCACTTTGCATCCTGCAGTGAACCATTGGAGCAGAAGAGATGATTTGTTGTTGACAGTCTGGGTTATTACCACCAGTCCCAATTGTATGATGAATCAGGAGAGGAAGCTTAGAGAGAAATCCAGTAGGATTGAGTGATAGAATGAGGAAGGGAGAGAGCGACGGGTAATAAAAGGAGAAAACAGAGTGTACAAAATTGGACTGAAAGCTTTACAAGTCCCGTGAGATACATGAGAGAAGATACATTGAAATAGAACAAAAGGAGATCTAGAGTTAGATAAGCAAACTGAAAGAAGCCCTCATTTATAAAAAAGTAACCTCAGTTGGATATGTATCACCCCAATTTATATAACAAATCAAAAGGACCCATGTTATGCATCAAAAATTCATCTTAGGATAAAAACATTCACCCCTAGATTATGTATAATCAAGCAGATGTATACTTTGTTTCACACTGTTATCACTTCTGTGAAAAATAGGACCTAAAAGTCAAACTGTGCTACAAAGACCCTTTGTGTCAAATAACAGTGCTGTAATCAAATCTAGACTACTGTTCTTAAACTTCATAATAAAAATGACGTTCAAAAAATTGGCCCTCCTACTATCGCCATTTGCGGAAAATTTTGAAAGTTCATATTTAAATGTTCATAAACAAGTGTGGAAGTAGTATATTGCACTTTTTAAACCAAATTTACAGTACATAGTGTTTTATACAAAAAAAAAAAAAAAAAAAGAATCCCATACAAACAGATTAAAAAGAGTAAAAGTTGGACATAAAACTCAAGTGCCTCCTTGATTTTCAAAGGAAGACTTCCACATCCTTAGACCCTGGACAGAAATGTCTGTCAACTTGAATTTGCAGATGAACATAGGACTATAGAATGGGTGCAGACATAGGCGTAATTTACACGGGGGATGGGGGGGATTTAACCCCCTCAATAATTGGATTCAGTCAATATAACCCCCCCAATAAAATGGCATCATTCATTTCAAGCTCCCGGATTAACTGGAGGTGCGCGCGGAGGAGGAGCGAGCGCGACTGCTCTCTCTCTGCCTTCAAAGCTGCCGTTCGGTTCTCAGCCTCCCCCTCCTCCTCCCCCCTCCAGCAGCAGCCGGGGACACGTTTTTTTTGCCTCTGTCACTAGCCTCGCGAGAACTGCCCCCTGCAGTAGCCTCGGTGGCAGTTCTCGCGATGTTAGTGTTGGCAGCGGGGAACACAAACCCGGAAAAACACAGAGATGAATGTAACGAGAGAGAAGGCGTCCCTGCCAAAAAAGTTAAGACTTTGTGTAAATATCTTGAAAAATGGGACAACGAATTTACTTTCCTAAAGAAGAGTAGGGTGGGGCACAATTACACGTTTTTTAAGATTTGTAACTGCGACTTTAGTGTCTCTCATGGGGGAAGGAACGATGTCCGTCAGCATGAAAAATCCGTCAAGCACAAAGGTAGGCCTATCAGATTGTGATCACATAACTGGTTTTAGGTAGTTATTTTAGATTTCTTGTAAACCTGTCTTAAAATGTAAGGGGTCCTGGTCTTTGGTTGGGCTAGTGCAGGGGTCTGCAACCTGCGGCTCTGGAGCCACATGCGGCTCTTTGGTCCCTCAGCAGTGGCTCTTCCAAGCTTTGATCAAAACTAACTTTAAACTGAATTTTATTTGTTCTTATAACAACAAAAAGGGCTAGTTTTAGCAGTTTTTCCTGTCATTTCCTTTGCAAATGTGTGAATACTAGAACTAAGGAGTAAAACATAAGTTAACTTTATTTATTCGAAGTAGGATATTTAATTTTTCCACAATTAAAATAATTTACCTAGACCTGCATAGTTCATTATTTTATTTTTTAATTGGGAAAGATCACATTATTTTTCCTTCTTTATGATAATCTGGTCTTTTTTAGTCTTAAAATGTAAAAATATCAACAAATCGTTAGATATTTTCAGCTTTACAATGGCCAGAAAACTACAGGTCAGAAAATTGTCCTCTAACAAACTTAAAGTGGTCTGTGGGCCACCAGTTGAGAATCCCAGTTGTAGCAGGTATTGTGGCTCCGGAAACGTTTAATTTAGTGAACAAAGGGGCAGAAATGGCTCTTTTGATCATAAAGGTTGCAGATCCCTGGGCTAGTGGGATGGCTCGGCGTACCCGGCAGAAAATTTCCTTTATTTTTAAATCCAAAACTTGACAGGTATGATGCAGGGTTTTACTCTGCTCTTGTCATATTATGGCTGTATTTGAATCATTTGTTGTAATTTTTCCTAGTTAAACTGTAGTGAACCAGGTAAATACACACTCTTTGAAAATTGTGAAATTGAGGTATGTTATATAATAAATCTTAAAAATGTAAAATATGTGTTATGGCTGAAAAAAATGCAGAAAAATAGTGAGTTTTTTTCTTACTTGTTGAACCTATGTGGAACAAAAAAGGAGCAGAATAAATACAGAGAAAACAGGAAAGTTAAGTAAATCACAGTAAATCACAGTAAAAGCATTACAATATATTTTAACCCTAAAATATCCTGAATCATAAAAAAAGGTAATTTATTTGATAAATAAATAGGTAGAGAGCATAACCCCCCCAATGTTAGACCTAAAGTTACGCCCTTGGGTGCAGAGACCAACTTAATTAAACTTAACAAAAAATATAAATAAATCCTGCTTAGTTGTACCCCACATGAACACACAGAAAAGCAGTTTGGTGAATATGTTGACTAAACTCAAGCATTCTGAGTTTTATTATTTAAAGTTGATTAATGAAAATAGATATATTTGTTTCTCATCTTAAAACAGTGACCCAAAAGCAAACTTGTTTTCTTTTTCTTTTCTTTTCTTTTTTTTGTTTTGTTTTTGCAAAAAAAAATTGTGTTTCTCTGAAATTTCTATTATGAAGATGCATCTCTACACCAAATGTGATGGTAGGACTCAGTGTGAGATAAATTAACAATATATATCCACTGTTTTAGAAGACATGGGTTGTATGGAAGTTGGTGCATTGACATGTGAGCTCAACATGAGTTGCCATGGTAATAAAACCAGGTAAGAAGTGACCCGGCTATGCGGCATTGACAATACAACACTGAAACAGTTTTTCTTCTTTTTTGGTTTTTCACTGTTGCACATATGCCTCTATGGTTTGTATATTTGACCCAAGATACATTTTTTTTATTGCTTTCACTAGGTTCCATTATTTAAAGTAGGCTATGTTATTACATTTCACTGTTAAGCAGACGACTGTCAGATTTATGTTCCCCTTGAGAAAAAGGGCACATAATCTACAGAACCACTGTTTAAATGTGTTGAGGGCATAAATGCCGGAGCTTCTTATATTTTAATGAGAAAAAGACCAAAATAGTGATTTTTGGCAGCCCCACTCCACAACCATCAAAAACCTGGGTTTAAGCTCACCACCAGTTGTTGAATCAAGGATTTTTAAGTTGATGCAGCTGGCTAAAGTTAAGCCTATTCTTTCTAGACAGCATTTTGAGACATTAATCCATGCATTTGTCAACACTCTGCTGGATTACTGTAATGCACTTTGTATAGCGGGTCAGTGCTTCCTCTGTTGCTCATCTTTAGGAAGTCCAAAATGTGCTGCACTTTTTTTAAGTGGAACAAGATAACAAGAGCACATTTATCTTATTTTAGTCGCACTCCATTGGCTTCCTGTACATTGTGGAATTTGTTATAAAATCATTTTATTTACCTTTAAAACTTTAAATAGTCTTGACCTACCTCTCTGAGTTACTACACCATTGTACCCCCCATCCTGTTCTCTCAGATCAGCAGACTGCGCTCCTGAAGGTATAGAAAACTCATTGCAAGCTTAGACGGCAATACTTTTAGCTTTTAATGGTAAATGGGCTGTACTTATATAGAAGCTTTTTATCTTATCAAGATACTCAAAGTGCTTTACACTATAATCTGTGCCCTCATTTACCCATTCATACAGCACTGTAGATCCATCCATCCATCATCTTCTGCTTATTCCAAAGTCGTGTCGCGGGGGCAGCAGCTTCAGCAGGGAAGTCCAGACATCTCTTTCCACAGCCACCTCTTCCAACACTTCTCGGAGGATTTCAAGGCGTTCCCAGGCCAAGCAAGAGACATAAACCGTGTTTCTATCTATTTTCATTTCGAATTTTGAGCTAATTTTTGAAATCTCGCAAAAATGTAAATACAAATTAATGCGTATCAGAAGTGTTTCCATTAACGGGCTTGAAGTGCATCATTACGTCAGACGTCAGCGTCATTACATCAGACGTCAGCGTTACGCAGGTCTACAGTAAACAGGAAGTAGCGGTTGAAAACAGAAGACCCGACCACACATCTCGGCAAAATGGAGAGAATATTTCAGGTACGTGTTGCTGTCGGGCAAGTTGTATTTATTCTGTCATGCCAACTAATTTTAGCGATGTTACATGTTGTCCGGAGCGGAAACAGCTGATCAGTCACATGGCGTGAATGTTTGCTACGGCAGAACTGAGTAGGCAAATCTGTTTCCATCTGTCTTTTTGCGCATCAGCTCTGTTTCGAAACCCCCAAAAACCACCTCAAACGAGCGTATCAACTTTTGAGCGAACTAGAGGAAGTTAACTCAAATTTTGCCGTTTCCATTCAGCTTTTCTGATGCGATGCTTCAAAATGCGCATCTAGAAACCTTGATGGAAACACGACTATAGTCTCTCCAGCATATCCAGGATCTTCCCCGGTGTCTCCTCCCAGTCGGACATGTCTGAAACACCAGGGAGTATCCTTACACAGATACACAAACTATCTCAACTGGCTCCTTTTGAGTACTCTAGTAGATCTATACAGGGAATAATCAGTGCATTATCACATTCATACACTGATGGGACACACATCTGAGGCAATGATTGGTAACTCTAAATTGACCCTGGGTGTGAGTGAGACAGGTCCCTCTTGTAAATGAGTCCCCGTGGCTCAATGAGGCTAGCCTCTATAAATAAGGTTGAATGAATGAATGAATGAATGAATGATGAATGAATGAAAATGAGAGGTTCAGTGTCTTGCCCAGGGACACTTCAACATGTGACTGCTGGTGGAATCGAGCCCCCCAACTCTTGTATTGAAAGAAGACTGCTCTAACCACTCAGCCACAGTTGCTCATTTTAGCATATAAAATGTGTAATGACTTGGTACATTGCATACAGTTGATACAATTTCTACAGAAATAGGTTTTTAGTATTCACAAATATGATTGTTTGACATGCATGACTTTCTTTTTCCACTTCTACATAATTTCACATCACGTTGCTGCATTATACTCAGTTATTTTATTTTCAACACAACTGCAGATAACTGAGTTCAATGAACTAATGTCCTTCTTATTAGCATTTATTTGATGTAACCTGAAATGCTGGAGTGAGACTGGACACAGTAATTTGAGCTTAGCTGCAGATATTTATTATTTTAGGACTCTGCATAAAACTGTTGGGTTCTCATTTCAAATGTCTGTATAAATTATGCATAAGTCCTTGAGGAACAAATTTAAACATTCAACAACAGACATGGCAGAGCCAGCTTAAACGAGAAATCGCCATCCTTCTACTAATGTATTATTAAAGTTTTTTTAATGAAAACAATTTAGTTTCATTTGTGTAAAATGTAAAAATGCTGCATTTGCAACAATTTTGTAAAATGTTTTAGAAAAAGTAATAATATACTAATAATAATAATAATAAATCTGTCCTCATATTTGTGCGTACACCAGCAACACCAGATCCAGTGACAAAACAAACTGAACATAATCATATATATGCTCTTAAAATGTTTTTTTCTTTGTTGTTTCAAATGAAAATACGTTGTTGATTTTTTTATATGCTCTTTAAAATCCCAGTTATGTTGAAAAATAGAGAATTGCATAGATTAATGTTGTATTCTTATGTTTACACAGTAAATCTGTTTCTGTTTTGTTGCTGGACCTTTTGATGCTAGAGGGAGCTGCTGTGACAGAAGAGACTGTGTGAGAAGAAGACATCCAGAGTGAGAAATGAGAGATACAGACAAGTATTGTATCTTGTAATGGCCCCTGATGTAATAGCACACTCGCTGCAATGTAGATTGTGAGTTTAAAATCAATTTAATTCAGTTTATTTCTACAGCTCCACATCTCAATAGAAGTTGTTGCAAGGCACTGAACAAAAATATTCACTTATGTTATAAATGCCAGTTAGTAAAAGTTCTCTAAGGAAGCAGCAGATTGTGTTGAATCTTCACTTCGTCAGTCTCCCATCCTAAACAAGCACAAAGGAGACAGTAGAAATAAAAAAAAACACCCTTTTAACAGGAAGAAACTTCCAACAGAACCAGGCTCAGGATGAGCAGCCATCTGCTTTGACCAGCTGGGTTTGGGAGGAACAGGAAGGAGAAACAGACACATATGGGCGGCTGTGGTGTAGTGGTAATGGCAGTCGTCTCCCGATCGGAAAGTTGGCGGTTCGACTCCCGGGACCCGCACCATGTGTCGTTGTGTCCTTGGGCAAGACACTTAACCCTGAGTTGCTCCCGGTAGGACTGGAAAGCACCTTGCATGGTAGTCTGCCGCCACCGGTTTATGAATGTGTGTAGCATTCAATATATGTGTAGCACTTTGAGATTTTCAGTAATGAAAAGTGCGTTATAAATTGAATTAATTATTATTATTATTATATAGAATTAATTCATTACAACCTTTATTTAGGCAGGTTAATCACATTGAGCCTCGAGGACTCATTTACAAAAGAGACCTGTCATAGTCTGTATTCTAGTTGTCTGGTGTTTCTGTGTTCTGTCTGTTTGTGTTTAATCCAGCCCTCTGTGTTTCAGCCCTTTGTGTTTTTGTGTTCTGTCTGTTTGTGCTTAATTCAGCTTTCTGTTGTTTCAGTCTTTTGTGTTTTAATCTAGTCTTTCATGTTTGTTAAATTCATTCTTCAGCTCTTTGTTCCTCCTGCTTGTGCTTTCTGTATTTCATTTTGTGTTCCTTTTCCTGTCTCACCTGTCTTGTCTTAATCACCACAGGTGGATGTCGCGTGTAGTGTGTCTGTGTATATATTCAGTTCCTCTCAGTCTTGTCATTGTCTCAGGATTGTCCTTCAATGGTGTCGTGTTCTGCCCTCCCTCCGTGTTTCCTAGAGTTTAAGTGAGTACCTCTCCAGTTTAGTTTAGTTTAGTTTAGTCCAGTTTACATTTTTCCTACGCCTCCTGTGATCTCATGGAGTTACTGTGTTAACTTAGGTTCGGGAGCAGGACCACGCCTCAAACCACACCTCTAATCATCCAAGTAGCCTATATATGCCCCACTAGTGAGACATTCTCTGTCTTGTTACGTTTTTTCGATTACGTTCGTCACTACTGACACTTCGTTTTACTCTGCATAACGTCTACCTAAGATGGATGACGCTGTCACCCTTCAACTCAGTCCCTCGGACTCGGACGACCTCTTCGATGGCTTACCTGCTGCCTCAGATTTTCCCGTCGTCTCACGTCAGGCCTCTGGTTCCGGACGCCTTCGCTCAGTGATATTTGATCCTCACACCCTGTGTCCTTCCTCGCTTGCGTCGGTTCCCGGTCCGTCCACGGCTTGTCCATCAACGCCTCCTCCATCTCGGGGCCGCGGCTCGCGTCGAGGCTCCAGCCGTGGTCCCCGTTCTCCCGGACCCCGACGTAGTTCCCGGATGTCTCGGCTTCAGGACGCTGCCTCTGCTCCGTCCCAGCATCCCTCTCTAGCCGTGCCGTCTCGTCAGCTTCTCCAGTCCTGGACTGTCGCCCGCCTCCAACGCTCCCTGAGGGAAAACGGGATTCCCTTCTGTCACTCCGATACTAAATCTCGACTTTGTCAATTGCTCTCTTCCTCAGGTTCGCAGCAGCCTTCGGCCTCGTCGCCATTCGTGCGGCCCGCGCTTCCGGTTTCTCCTTCGGCGCCCTCCTCCTTCACTTCCGGTGACGTCATTCTTCCAACGCCTGCAAGACCTCTTCGCGCAATGGCAGCTCCCCCTCCTGGGAGCCAGGTCGTATCACCACCCTATCCTGCACCCTCGCTCGCTGCCTTGTCTCGGCTTCTTTCTGCTGCTGTGTCCTCTGTTTCTTCACTGAATCCTCATATTCCCCCTTCCTCTTCCTCCCTGCGTCCCCTCATCCCTTCTTCTGCTCTTCCCCCCTCTTCCCAGGCCTTCCAGGCCCCTGGCCCTTCCCGGGCTTTGGTGGATCCTCTCCAGCATCTTGCCCCTGGCTTTCCTCCCTCTTTTCCTCCTGCCTCCATCCCTCCCTCTACTTCTCTCGTGACCCCTTCGCATCCGCTTCCTCCCTTTTCAGGTGTTTTTTCTACCGCTCCTAGTCAGTTTAACCTCACTACCGCGGTTCCTCCCGCCCAGCCGTCCGCATCCTCCCTGCGTCCCTCCCCCGTTTCGCCGTTTCTACGCCAGCAAATTATGCACGGTAATTATGTGGATTTAGCCCTTCTTCTCCAGCCTTCCTTGAATTGTTTTGGTCAGTTTAGGGAACTCAACACTACCCAGGGCCTCATGCAATTGGGTAATAGTTTGACCTCTCGCTCTAGGGATCTTACATCTGCTGAATTTGCTCTCGCTTTCTCCCTATACAAGGACACTGTCTGCGCAGTTTTTCTTAACCGCCGTTCCGAACTCGATGATTATCTCTCCATTGTTCTCGACATGGCTCTCCGTTTTGGTGGCACTGGCTTCTATCAGTATCACATCCTTTTCGCCAATCAGGCTGCGGGGTGCTTGTAGCAGTTTAATCAGGGTACCTATTGGGGCTCCCTTGATTCTGAACTGAACTGCCGTGTCTTCGCGGCCAGCGCCTCTATGTCGTGTACTCTCTATGGCGCCCCTTCCCACCCTGCCACTGCCTGTACTTCTGTCATCCCTCTTCGTTCTCGCTCCTCGTCCCGCTCTTCCACCTCTGATCGGCTGTCAGCCGCCGCTCCCCCTCCTCCCCTCATCCCGAGACCCCTTGGCTCCTCCCCAACTGTCGTTAACCCTGCTCCCAATGGGTCTGACAAACGGGGCCGCCCCATCCTGTACCAGGGTGGCAGGATGGTCTGTAACAATTTTAATGATCTCGGCTGCTTGAGTTCCAGCTGCAGGCTGCTCCACGCCTGCTCCTTCTGTGGCGGGGCCCACGCCAGGCACACGTGCCCCCACGTCTCCAGCGGTTTGACTAGGCCACCATCTCTCCACCCCCGTACAGGTGAGGGCTCTCTCGGTTGCTCTTAAGTTTCACCCCGATAGGGACTTTGTCGACTTTCTCCTTCATGGTTTCACTCACGGTTTCCACCCGGGCATTGACGTCATCCCTGATTCCTCCCATCAATGTCGCAATCTCCAATCTGCTCTGTCCGATCCCGACGCTGTTGACTCTCTCCTCGCTAAGGAAGTTAAGGAGGGGTTCATGATAGGTCCTTTTTCTATGCCTCCCTTTCCCGTTTTTCGTGTCAGTCCTATCGGCATAGCTACTCGTAAATATTCGGGCAATCAAAGGATAATCATAAATCTGTCTGCTCCTCACGGTTCTCACATTCCCAGTATTAATAGCGTCATACCATTTCCTGACTTCTCCATGTAGTACGTGACCGTTGACCATGCCATCAAGCTCATTCGTTTGGCGGGTCGTGGCGCTTGGCTCTCTAAGGCGGACATTACCAGCGCCTTCAAAGTTCTGCCCATTCACCCTGAGTTTTGGCGTTTCTTCGGCGTGGCCTGGAAGGGCGCTTATTACTTCGCCGTCCGCCTCACGTTCGGGTGCCGCAGCAGCCCCAAGATTTTTGATTCTCTTTCGGAGGCCCTTTGCTGGATTCTCATAAATAATTACAGGCTCCCCTACGTTATTCACCTCCTGGACAACTTCCTGATCGTGACCCCCCCGTCTTCTCCTCCTCGTCTTGGTTTGCGTGCCCTTTCTGAGGCTTTCTCTCAGTTGGGCGTCCCTCTTTCGGAGGAAAAGACCGTTGGCCCTAGGGCTGGGCGATATGGAAAAAATCATATATCACGATATGGACTTTTTTTATATCACGATAACGATATATATCACGATATAAATAAAAAAACTTTGGTCCAAATTTTTCCTGTACACACACACGTGTATGTGTGTACAGGAAAAATTTGGACCAAAGTTTTTATTTTATTTTTTATTTTACTACAGATACAGTTACAATTATAAGAATGTGAACAAAAAGAACAAGGAAATTTGGACCAAAGTAGAAACTTTGGTCCAACTTTGGACCTACTTTGGTCCAAATTTTTCCTGCAGGTGGCGGTAAAACAACGGCTGCTAATAAAACCCACGAAGAAGAAATCCGCTCTGACTGGAATCTGGAGTAAACAAGGCAAAGAAACAGAAAAGAGAAAACGTTGCGTTTGATTCCGGTTCTGTTGTGTCTCTGGTCTGTTTTGTATTGGTTAACTGGACCCGAGTTCGGACTCGGTTGAACTTCGTGTCCTCTGGACCCATTTTGTCTCAGAGTTTCAGCGGAGCTAAATAATGGAAGCTAACAAGGTGAGCTTCCCCCTCTTTTTGGTAAAAGTTCTTCTTCTTGGGCTGCCTGCGCAGCTGTTTCTCCATGTTGTGACACCCATAGATATCTGGTGACACCGGCTTCATGCCGGCTGCGTCTCTGTTGAACTCGAGTTTAACAACGTAAAGCATGTGTCGCAAACCCGCGCGTGCGTCAAACATAAAGCAGCGCCGTCATCTCGCAAAACCACAATATGAAGCTTCTTTGCGACCGTTATTTTTTTATTCTTATTTATCACGATAGAGACGATAGAAGGAAAGTAGCACGATAGACACGTTTCTATCGTCCCCACGATATATATCGTCATATCGCACAGCCCTAGTTGGCCCCCGTACTTCTTTTGAATTTTTGGGCATCACTCTCGACGCTTCGTCTTTTCAGGCTTCCCTGTCACCCGAGAAGGTTAATCGCATCAACTTGATTCTGTCTAACTTCTTACTCGCTGACAGGTGTTCCAAGCAGCAGCTGCTTTCTCTACTTGGTCATCTAAACTACGCCATGCGTATCATTCCGCAGGGGAAATCTTTTGTGTCCCATCTCCTTTCTAAAGCTGCTAGAGTCTCTTCTCTTCATGGTTCTCTTGTCATTGACCACTCATGCAAGATGGAACTGCGCCTGTGGCATCATTTTCTCTCATCCTGGAATGGTATTTCTTTCTTCTATAACGATTTTCTCACTTACCCCGACGACATTCAGCTCTACACCGATGCAACTCCTTCCATCGGTTTCGGCGGCTTCTGCAAGGGCAGGTGGTTCGCCGTCAAGAGGCCGCCCGAATATGACTCTTTCCGGAACGTCTCGACCGCTCCTTCTTCTGCTCTTTTCGAGCTCTATCCCATTGTCGTTGCGGCAATCCTTTGGGGTCACGAATGGGCAAAAAAGTCAATCCTGATCCATTCAGATAACTTGCCAGTTGTAGAAATTATTAATAAAGGCCGTTCTCATTCTTCAGATATCATGCAATTCATTCGTAGACTCACTTTAGTTTCTGCTCAACATCAGTTCTTATTACAAGCTGCTTACATCCCCGGATCTAGGAACCGCATTGCTGACTCTCTTTCTCGCTTCTCTTTTCAGAAATTCAGACTCTTGGCTCCAGGTTCAGAGACGCATCCTACACCGGTTCCTCCCTTTTCCTCGACCATTTTCAACTAACTCCTCAATTGTCAGATCTTCACCTCGCTTCTCAAGACCTACTACTCAGCAGCTTAGCCCCTCGCACCCTTTCAGTCTACCTGACCAGCTGGAATCGATTTAAATCTTTTCACACAGCCTACAGCCTCTCCTTTCCATCTTTCGCCGTGACTTCCATCTGCCTCTTCATCACTTACTCCATCTTGGCCCTCAAAATTCGTACTTCCACTGTCCAGTCCTACTTAGCCAGCATCAACTTCTTTTTCAGGATCACAGCTGGTGTCAACTGCCCCTCCATAGAACATTGTCACGTTAAGATGCTCATTAAAGGATGTAAAAAGCAAGAATCGAACTGCATCACTCAGCGTCTCCCTCTAACATCCGACCTTCTTAGCAGATGTATTGTCACTCTTCGCTCCGGTTATTCTTCAGCATTCATAAATCAAACCCTAGAATCCATGTTCCTCTTAGCCTTTTTCGGCTTCCTTCGCTGTTCCGAATTCGCTCCGACCTCTTCTATTCATAATCCTCTCATTCACCCCTGCCTGTCTGACATTTCCTTTCACAGTCACAACATGCTGATTTTCACTTTGCAAAAAAGCAAAACCGATCAATTTGCAGTTTCTCATCCTATATACCTGTTTCGCCTTAATTCTTTCCTCAGTCCATACGAAACCATTCATACTTACGTTCGGTCCCGATATGTAGCTAACGCTTCTCCTGATGATCCACTCTTCATTTCAGTATCTGGAAATCTAGCAAATCGCTTCTGGTTCTCTCGTCATCTTCGCCAAGTCCTGTTAAAATCAGGTATATCACCCGATCACTACTCAATCCATTCATTCCACATCGGTGCAAACTCTTCCGCTTCTAGCCAAGGCATCTCGGATCAAACCATTCAAATTCTAGGTCACTGGTCTTCACTAGCTTATCGTTCCTACATTCGAAATAACCTCAACGACTTGTTTCAAGCCCATTCTCTCCTTAGTTCAGTTTAATTCACCAGACTCTTTTGGGGATCATAAGCGGGCCGGGAAACATTAAGAAGATCAGCTTCCCGAAGACATATCCCCACTCGAGTCTTCACTTCCTAAAGCCCATCATCATCCTCCTTGGCAGACCTTATCCACCTCACTCATCCCTTCATCCCTTCTCTCCTACCTACTCCTCACCCCTTCCCTTATCCCTCCCCTCACCCTTCCCCTCCTCCCCCCTTCTTCTTCATCAATAAATCCTTAAACTTATATCTTGTGGCGTGGTCATTGCTAGTGAACTGCATTTGGGTTCAACTCCATCTGTGACAGCAGAACCTGACAGAATCCTGAGACAATGACAAGACTGAGAGGAGCTGAATATATACACAGGCACACTGATTACACACGACATCCACCTGTGGTGATTAAGACAAAACACAGGTTGTCTCACAGCATTTTGGATCAACTGAAGGCTTTTTATAGAAGTATTTGGCGTTTAACCATTGTCTCCTACTTTCCACGAGTCCCCGAACAAATAGGTGAGTGCTTCAGTACTGACTCCACTGCCTTTGCTGCAACAGAGTGGTGAGATTAATTTACCATTTATAATGTGGCAAAAATAATTTGACAATTATATGCTTGTCATAAATGCTTGAGGAGAAGCATGGTCAATAAAGAAGTTGTAAAGTTTTAACACATTGCTTAGGTCCAGAAGGACATAATGTGTTTACATGCTGCCAGATTGAAGTGCAGCATTTGATGAAGCCACAGCTGCACTTAAGTCATTTGTCTCCATAATTAATACATTTGTGTGCAAACATACTTTAAACAACATGTCCATCGTGCTAATGAAACCTGAGCCAATAGTTGTCAAAGTACAGAGCTTCAGCTGAGCTATGTGATTTTGAACTGATGACTACTAATAAGACATCAGGCCACTTCTACCGTTTGTCTCGATTCAGGATGAGTTAATGCCTAAAGAGGACTTTATGTGACAATGCTTGATTTCCTCAAATGACAAATTAAATATTGTTTAGTCAGTCTCCCGCAGAAGACAATTATACAAACAGATAATTTGTTTTCTGTGTGTCCTACACGTCGCTCTCCCTCGCATTGCATGGCAGCAACATGAGCCATTCATCAATCCATTATTGTTACCCACTTCTTCTTTTTTACGTCACTGGTGCCCATGTTTAGCTATCACTGTGCGAGAGGCGGTAGACACCCCGGACAGGTCTCTGGTCCATCACAGGGACGCATAGAGACTAACAACCATTCACTCTCTCACTCACACCTAGGCACAATTTAGAGTTAGCAAAATGAACCTTACAGTTTAATATTTATAATTTTTCCTCATTGACTTTTCCTCATTACCTGCCAGAGGAAATAAAAACAAAACAAACATTTTTCTTTTATGTAACAAAACAATTAACATTATTATTTTTATTTTATTTTTTGTAAAAACAATACATTAAAATTGTAACAGTGTCATCTACTGGACATTCTAGAACACAAAAAACTAACAGTATTTAACATGACTAAGAAAACATGCCTGCAGAAGACAATTAACCCAACACGCCATTTGTTTTCTGTGTGTCCTACTTCTGTCTCCTACACAAGCACAAATAAAAATTACACTATAGAGTTATATACAGTTGACATTCTATAGTATAGAATGTCAACAAATCAGTTGAAAACAGAATATTACAGTCACCGACCAACGGAATCAGTCACTTTCTTTATTGTTGTTCCACCACATGTAATACATGTGGTGGAACAACGTTATGTACACAGGGTCTCAGTTACAAAGTACATCCCACAATAAAATGTAAAAGAAAAACAGTAATAAGATCTAAAACATGAACTAAGAAAAATATCTACTAAATATACACAAAGCACTGATAACATAAAAACAATAAAAACAACATGCCGAACAACAGCACTAACTTGAGTCTGTGTGAGTAGATGAACACTAATAAACACAGCAACATGAAACAGATCAGCAGCAACATGAAACAGATCAGCAGCAACATGAAACAGATCAGCAGCAACATGAAACAGATCAGCAGCAACATGAAACAGATCAGCAGCAACATGAAACAGATCAGCAGCAACATGAAACAGATCAGCAGCAACATGAAACAGATCAGCAGCAACATGAAACAGATCAGCAGCAACATGAAACAGATCAGCAGCAACATGAAACAGATCAGCAGCAACATGAAACAGATCAGCAGCAACATGAAACAGATCAGCAGCAACATGAAACAGATCAGCAGCAACATGAAACAGATCAGCAGCAACATGAAACAGATCAGCAGCAACATGAAACAGATCAGCAGCAACATGAAACAGATCAGCAGCAACATGAAACAGATCAGCAGCAACATGAAACAGATCAGCAGCAACATGAAACAGATCAGCAGCAACATGAAACAGATCAGCAGCAACATGAAACAGATCAGCAGCAACATGAAACAGATCAGCAGCAACATGAAACAGATCAGCAGCAACATGAAACAGATCAGCAGCAACATGAAACAGATCAGCAGCAACATGAAACAGATCAGCAGCAACATGAAACAGATCAGCAGCAACATGAAACAGATCAGCAGCAACATGAAACAGATCAGCAGCAACATGAAACAGATCAGCAGCAACATGAAACAGATCAGCAGCAACATGAAACAGATCAGCAGCAACATGAAACAGATCAGCAGCAACATGAAACAGATCAGCAGCAACATGAAACAGATCAGCAGCAACATGAAACAGATCAGCAGCAACATGAAACAGATCAGCAGCAACATGAAACAGATCAGCAGCAACATGAAACAGATCAGCAGCAACATGAAACAGATCAGCAGCAACATGAAACAGATCAGCAGCAACATGAAACAGATCAGCAGCAACATGAAACAGATCAGCAGCAACATGAAACAGATCAGCAGCAACATGAAACAGATCAGCAGCAACATGAAACAGATCAGCAGCAACATGAAACAGATCAGCAGCAACATGAAACAGATCAGCAGCAACATGAAACAGATCAGCAGCAACATGAAACAGATCAGCAGCAACATGAAACAGATCAGCAGCAACATGAAACAGATCAGCAGCAACATGAAACAGATCAGCAGCAACATGAAACAGATCAGCAGCAACATGAAACAGATCAGCAGCAACATGAAACAGATCAGCAGCAACATGAAACAGATCAGCAGCAACATGAAACAGATCAGCAGCAACATGAAACAGATCAGCAGCAACATGAAACAGATCAGCAGCAACATGAAACAGATCAGCAGCAACATGAAACAGATCAGCAGCAACATGAAACAGATCAGCAGCAACATGAAACAGATCAGCAGCAACATGAAACAGATCAGCAGCAACATGAAACAGATCAGCAGCAACATGAAACAGATCAGCAGCAACATGAAACAGATCAGCAGCAACATGATGTGATATTTCACAGTGATTATTCTGGTTAGATATTCATGAGTCTAACAGCCTCAGGGTAGAAGCTGTTCCTCAGTCTAGTGGTTCTACACTTAATGCTCCTCAACCTCCTTCCTGAGGGGAGTGGGGCAAAAAGTGTGTGTGCTGGGTGAGTGGGGTCCTTCATGATGCAGGTGGCTCTCTTCCTGCATCTGGAGGTGTAGATGTCTGTGATGGTGGGGAGACTGACTCCAACAGACTTCTGTGCAGCCTTCACCACTCTCTGCAAAGCTTTTCTTTCTGCAGCTGTGCAGCCTCCATGCCACACATTGATGCTGGAGCACAGGATGTTCTACACTGCACACCTGTAGAAGGAGGTGAGGACTGAGCTTCCTCACCTCTACTTCCTTCTTTTTCTCACCTCAGAGACAGAAAAGACTGCCGAGCTAGCTCACAATTGGGACAACATGTCTATAAAATTAGTTTTTGATGTAAAAATGAAAAAAAGGCTCACAATAATATTGTAAAAATCCTACCATAAAGCAAAAGATTTATATTTTAAATAGCAGCAATTTTAAAGATAGATGAAACAACCTACCAACAATGTTTTCAAATTATTTACCTTCATGCCTGCATGGCAGCGAGGTGAGGGAGAGGAGAGGAGTGAGATGTGTTGCATCATTACATCCAGGAGTGAACATTCATTCAAACTTTATTTATACAGGTTAATCCCATTGAGCCTCAGGGACTCATTAACAAGAGTAAGCTGGTACGGTCCAGTACTTTGTACTACTAAAGGATTTTATGCGGGTGCACAATACCTGGAAGAGCGGGAGTGGCTGTCTGCTGTAAAGCCTCATTCAGAACCAGTCACGGCTGCACTTCAGGTCAAAATAGATTAGCTAGCAATAAGCAGTCTAAAGCATGACTTAATGAGTTAATAAATAGCTTATTTTTCTCATTTCAAATTGTTTTCCAAACTGTTCGTGCTATGCTGGAGCCTCAACTCTATAGCTTCTCTTCCCTCGGAGCTCGAGGCTTTCGTCAATGATCAGTCTTTAAAATGTTCACTGCTATGTTTAATGTCTGCCTGCTTGTTACAAAATATCCCAATAAAAAGCAAAGAGGTTATTTAATTTTGTCATGTTATTCTTCTCAATTTCAACAACACAGCACAGCTCGACAACACTGCTTATGACCAGAGATTTCATTTACCATACTTTTCGACATTTAACACGCTTCTGTGTATAACCCGTTTTGTCCAATTATTGTCAATAAATTGGAAAAATCTATAAATAACACGCTTCGTCCTATAAGACACATCTATTATGCGTCACCGCTACGTGACGCGTCAGCGCCTCATTTGCCCTGCTGAAAATGGCGGCCACAGAAGCGAGCCAGCATGGAAGGACTTTACAAGATATCACGGTAAAAACTATTATTTCTTTGCTGAGAAAAAATATATTTCTTAGCTGACATTATAGCAAAAGGATTCCTGAGCTTAACCGTTCCTTAATCAATTCACAAAATGGTCAAATCTGCTGAATTTAAATTTTCAACCTTTATTTATAGGCTAGCCTCGTTGAGCCACGGGGACTCATTTACAAGAGGGACCTGTCTCACTCACACCCAGGGTCAATTTTAGAGTTACCAATCAGCCTAACATGCATGTTTTTGAACTGTGGGAGGAAACCGGAGCACCCGGAGAAAACCCACGCATGCACGGAGAGAACATGCAAACTCCACCCAGAAAGGCCCCCGGACCGGGATTTGAACCGGGGACCTGCTCGCTGAGAGGCAGCATCTCTACCAGTTGTGCCACCGTGCTGCCCTAAATTGCTTCGGTTTGACGTCTTCAAAATGGTTACGTGCGCTACTATAAAATAAATTGTAAAAAATTGAATTTTATCTCAAATGTCTTATACAGGTCAACAGTTTGTAAATGAAACCCCATATAATTACACTCTGGAAACAGAAAAAATATCCGCAGAGTGGTTTATGAGCTATATATCTAAATAATAGGTACAGTATCTGTTAACGGGAGCTAACGCTAATAAAATATCGTTTTTTTTTTTTCATCTCAAACATCTCATAAAGCTAGTCAGTTGTAAATGACCACCAAATAATTACGCTCTGTAAGTTTCAAGAAAATCCACGGTGTGGTTTATGAGTTATCTTGCAAAAAAACATGGCTAACAACACAGCTAATGGTAGCTACATCCAGAGCAGGAGGCCGGGCAGCGACACAGTCAGTCCGAGCAGAGGAGGCTTTTTTCGGACACATGAGCTAGAAACGGTCGGTGAACTCTCTGGAAGTGTCCCCCTAGCGGACAAAAGTGGTACTGCACCATTTTTTGGCCAAAATGAAAAACGGCAATATCAGAGCCAAAATTGGGTCTAAAAATATGGGGAAAAAATCCATAAATAAGATGCTTTGGCGTATAATCCGCAGGACATTCAAATTAGTAAAAAAACTGCGTGTTATATGCCAAAAAGTACGGTACGCTACTCGAGAGCGCATGCGCGTTTACCTCCAAAACACAGTGGTGGCCAAGGGGATTGGTGCACTCGATTTAATGGATTGGGTCATTATACACAGGTGGTGCACAGATGTTAAAAACCTCCGGTTGCATTTGGGACAGGACAAACAATAAATCACTTATCTTCTACAGACTTTAAAATAAAAACCGCAAAAACAACTGAACTATCACATTTTTCAAACAAAATCAAAACTTGACCACATTGCATAGAACAATAACTTCTTTATTCAAAAGAAAAGACAGGGAGCCTGGAGATGAAAAGATACCCAGAAAAACAGCTGATGAAATTTTGAGTAAACTGAGAATCAGGGTGAGAAGGCACCATGGCAGGAAGAAGAAGTGGAAGCTGCATGACCTTAAGAACAATGATGCTAGGCCTACTGATTATCCCTCTGCCTGGACAAAGGATCAATACGTTCAGTTTAAAGGCAAACATGAATGGTTGTATGCCCGACACGGATAACTGGGATGCACTTCACTTCTCTTGATTGTTTAAAATACATTATTACAATAAAAAAAACAAAGATGTATGTTAGAAATGAAGTAGAAAGTCCTTTTTCTCCTGGGAATCTAAGTTTTTTTTGTCTTTTTGTATTCTCATTTCATGTTTACAAATTTTTAATGCTCAGGAGTTACATTTGTGCCCGAGGTTAAATACAATCATCAGGATGAGCCATCTGCCATGTAAGCACAACTGTGGGTCAAAAGCAGCAGCAGCAGCATCAAGAACTTTGCCTGTGACCTTTGAGATAATGGAACACAAACACTTCATTATTCCTTTCAAATTAAAAGCAATTATGAGGCTGGGGTCAATTAACTCTGCAAGGAATTTTGAACCTCATTCCAGTGATTCATATACGATCCATACTAACAGGAAGACATGCAGGAAGGTTAATAAAGATTCATTCTCTTTATGGACCATTCATCTTTGAAATACATCCCAAAAGGAGGAATAAATGTCATCCCAATTTGAATGAATGAATGTGTTTCTGAGGAGTGCTGTTGGAGCACAGCACGATGCAGGTTGTTCGTATCTACCATGCTGCTTTGAGGGCTGCGCGCCAAGAGGGCTAATGAAGAAACAATGCCATCTGTCCTATATGCTGCCTGCCTTTGAGAGTTACATTACAGGAGTTGGCTCATAGCCCAGTGTGGGAGATCTGCAGCTCAGAAATGTGAAATATGAAGCACACAATATCAAACACAGTAATCATATTAGCTGTGCTTTAGAATATTACCAGCAGGATGCTCAGTACTCTTTGGATAATACACCAAAAAATCCATATCTGGAAACAAACTGCATTCACACAATGTGAAATGACATATTCCAGTTTAAGATGTAGGATTATGGAAATGTTTATACATACTTCAGCCAGAAGCATAACTAAACGTGTTAGCGGGGCCTTGGATGGAAGATACCGGAGCAAACACTTGTTGTGTGCAGCATCTAAAGGATGGATTCAGTATGAAAACGAACACTCCTGGTCTCTACACAGGACCGAAAAGTGTGAATGTTTATGAAGCATCCACACTATTGTGATCCATTATTCTTCTGTATGTTTTTCACCATGTTTCTCATCCCACAGTTTCCAAACTATTTCAACAAATCCTATATCAAAACTTTAATTTCTTTCAGGACAATACTTCGATGACATTTGGTATTGGTGCAACTTTAGCTTTTTTAAGTCTTTAACCTTTTCTGCCATTTTTTCCTCATAGAACATGACATGAGCTCATTTTACATCCTTCAAGTCTTTAGATCTGTTTACAACCTTTTATTGCTCCTTTCACATGTTGTTCTGCTTCAGCTTCTTTCCGCTCCCTAGTGCTAATTTTAAAAAAATCAGCTACTTTCAGCTGTTTTTCATTTCTCTTGTGCTCATTTCCTATGCTTTCTACTGATCACAACATTTTTGTACTTCTTCTAACTTCTTTCTGCTAATTTCAGTTAATGCTCCATTCAGCTAATTTCAGCAAGATCCTGTATTGAACGCCTTTTTTTGATTTCAGCAAGTTTCAGCTTTTTCTGTTATTTCAACTACTATTTAGCTGTTTTATGCTAATTTAAGCCTTTTCAGTTAATCCCACAGTTTTTGCACTCATTTTTACTTTTTTTTCAGACTAATTCAGCTAAAGTTTGCTCTCTCCACGTTCTTGTTGTAATTTAAGCTTCTTTATGCTTTATTAGCCACTTTTCAGCTGTTATTTTGCTGTTAAGCTTTTTTTCAGATAATTGTCTCTTTTTGGGCAAATGTCTTCTTTCTACTTTGTTTTGCTTGTGCTCCTTTCAACTTAGTTCTTCTATTTCTTCTAGTTTAAGTTAATTCATCTAATATTTAGTTGTTTATGCTAATTTAATCTTTTTCATATAATTTCACATTTTTTAGCTCATTTCAGCTCTTTCAGCTTCCTTCTAGTAGCCTAAGCTTCTTTATGACTTTTCAAGTTCAATTCAATTTTATTGTCATTACCATCACATGTAGTACATGGAAGACAGGATGTACACAGGGTCCCAGTTACACCCAAAAATAGCAAAACATAAAGTATAAAAAGAAAGAGTTTACAAGGATCTTAAAATATACACCAAGACATACGCTAAGCAAACGCCAACCAGTACACTAAAAGATCTAAGATATAAGACAAAACATTAATAATAATAATGATTAAAAATAATAATATGGCATATCAAAGCAACAGCCTGAACATGAGTATGTAGTGAGTTGGGCATGAATGAATACAGCAGCATCAGATTGTAGGAGTTCTGCCCTGCACCATGCCCCTCTCTCTCTCTCTCTCTTTCTATCTCTCTCCCTCTCTCTCTCTCTCTCTCTCTCTCTCTCT
>JBBPBX010006102.1:49851-69641 GCA_038048925.1 Garcialebias charrua
CACCACAGCCAGCAGGAGTAGTATAAGAAGCTTCAGGAGCCATTCTGCAGGTGCTGGGACATTACCTACCAACAGTAGTTTTGTTCTAGCAAGTTTGTTTTTGATATCCGCAAGAAATTAATATTGTATGTTTTCTGCGCCTTCTCAGAGTTTGGACCTTGCTGTAGCCTGGTTAAAACCAGACCCTTGTCCTTCACTTCGCTTCGTACTAGGGGTCTGGACTTTCTCCATAGAGAACCGATTCTTGCTGGAGGCGTGGCCTCTGCTGAGGAACAAAACCATTGGATCTTAGAAAAATTTTGAACAGGGAAAAGCATTCTGCTCCCTCCCCCTCAGAGCCATATATGGTCTGCTTCCCGTGGTCTGTTGAACTTGACATCTGCTCCGCCTCCTGCTGCATTTTCTCTCGCTGCAGCTGCATATTCTGTGTTTATATGTTAATAAAACATTCTAAAAAAATAAAATAAAACCATAGAGCTCTGGTCCAGCACACCAGAAGACCAGAAAATCTGATGGGACTCGGGCAGCAACGTAAAACCCGAGTTTAATTTTCTCGTGAGTGACAACCTGAGGCATTTCCTCATTCAACTCAGCGGAGGGAGAGGATGGAGCGATCACTTGACGTTTGACAAAAAAACAAAAGAAAACTCCAGATAAGGGATTAAGAAGGGGAATTTAATACATTTGTGTCACATATAAAACAGTCCTGCATCGCTTTGCATCGCTTTGAATGAGAACATGCGGATGCTCGCTGGCTGCGCGCTGGGACAGGTGGGGGCGTGGGTTAGGGGCCAAAAACACAGCCCCTTCTGCTCTCTGATTGGTCCGGTCAAAAATCTACCGGAGAAATCCTTGTCTATGGGAGAAGTCCCAGACCCAGCAGTGAAGGGAAATGAGAATTGAGCGGAGCTGCGTAGGAATGGCGAGGGCCAGGCTAACCTTGCTGTTCACCTGCCCTGCTTTGAGCTCCCTGCGAACCTCTGCTCCTCCTGCACCTCTACAGCTGCTTGTGCCTTCCACCACTTGCCATTTCTATGTACCATCTATACTGAAGTCCTCCTGGACCAATACCTCCTCGCTCCCCTCTTTATACTTCCAGTAAGATCTCAGCCTCAATATTAAATTACTATTCCATCTACAGACCATTAATCTCCCCCTCTGCTCTTCAGGTGATCCAGAATCCAAGTATTGATGTCATTGTATTTATCACCATTGTAAATAAACACTGTAAACTGTTATTTGTGTCCTGGCCTCTGTTCAGTTTGGGTCTTTTGTTTGGGTACACTCGTTATAACACAGATAATCAGCAGCATGAGATAAGCAGCATGGATAATCAGCAGCACATATGAGTCACATTTCACTAATTAAAGTGGCATTACAGTAATTTTTCTGGCTGGGGATTTATGAGTCTTAACAGCTTCAAGGTAGAAGCTGTTACTAGTCCAGTGGTTCTACACTTGATGTGTTGTAAACTTCTGCCTGAGGGGAGGGACACACCCAAGTATTTGTAAATGGTTACCATTTCCACCACATATCCTCCTATATTCAGTAGTGGGGGAGTAGGTGTGTTTTCTCCATCTAAAATCCATGACCATCTCTTTCATCTTCTTCACATTGATGTGAAGGTTCTTCTTGCAGCAGCTTAACAAGTGTTCCACCTCCTGCCTGTAGTCGGACTCGTTGTTTGTGATGCATCCAACACTGCTGTATCATCTGCAAACTTTACAATATGACAGCCTGGATGGGAAAGTGCACAGTCATATATGAGCAGAGTGAACAGGAGGGGGCTCAACACACAGCCTTGAGGGGAGCCAGTGCCAAGGGTTATGGTGGAGGAGGAGAAGTTGTGGATCCTCACAGACTGTGGTCTGCTGGTTAAAGAGTCCAGGACCCAGTTGCATAGGGAGGGTCTTAGTCCTAGTGTGAGTAGTTTGTCCATCAGGGTCTGGAGAATCAGGGTGTTGAAGGCAGAGGTGAAGTCCACAAAGAGCATAATTATAATAATCATTCATTCATTCAACCTTTATTTCTACAGGTTAATCACATTGAACCCCATGGACTCATTTACAGGAGAGACCTGATTTTAACCAACAGTGGAGCAACAAAGACAACAATAGACAATCATAAAGAATGCATCCAATTTGAGTTTTTTTTACAAGTGAAAATAAAATGGTATTTAAAAGAAAATGTATTTAAAAAAAACAGCTAGGGTGTAAGGCAATGTAGAAAAATAAAAACAAGAACATATCTGCATTGGTTATTCCCAGGAACGTAAATGTTTAAAGCCACCAAGAGAGGTCAATGATGAAAGCTTCAGATCTTTTTGAAATATATTCCATGAAACAGGAGCGGAGTAGGAGAAGGCCCTTTTGCCTACTTCAGTCCACACTAAGAGAACACTGCATGTAATAATGTCCTGATAGAGCACGCTGTAGCTGCACTCATGCAGTAACATGTAGGAGATGTAAGAAGGCAACAGACCAAGAAGTGATTTAAAGATGAAAATGTACCAGTGAGAGAGTCTGCATGAATTTTATAACCGTGTTTCCATCTATTTTCAATTCGAATTTTTAGCAAATTTTTGAAAATTCGCAAAAATGTAAATAAAAATTAATGTGAATCAGAAGTGTTTCCATCAGCTGGCCTGAAGCGAATCAACCAGGCCATGCAAAGCGGCATTACGTCAGAAGTCAGCGTTGCGCATGTCTACAGTAAACAGGAAATAGCGGTTGAAAACAGGAACCGAACCACACATCTCGGCAAAATGGAGAGAATATTTCAGGAATGTGTTGCTATCGGGTAAGTTGTATTTATTCTGTCATGCCAACTAGTTTTAGCGATGTTACAGCGGAAACAGCTGATCAGTCACATGACGTGAATGTTCGCTACGTCAGAACTGAGTCGGCAAATCTGTTTCCATCTCTCGTTTTGCGCATCAGCTCTGTTTCGAAAAACCCAAAAACCACCTCAAGCGAGCGTATCAACTTTTTTGCGAATTAGAGGAAGTTAATTCGAATTGTGCCGTTTCCATTCACCTTTTCTGATGCGATACTTCAAAATGCGCATCAAGAAACCTTGATGGAAACACGGCTAATGATGTCCTTCAGAAGGCACAGACCCAACTGCTGAATGAACAGGTGAGATGGACCAGTTTTACTATTGAGGCCTTGAAGACTGAAGAAGAGCACATTAAACAAAAACTAACAATGTGCCTAGATCAGACCACATTTCAGCAAGTGATGGACTGAACAGATCAGGCATGCTTAGCACTGCATGTCAAGTCCAAGACTCGACAAAAAAACAAGTTTAACTTACTGATAACTCGTCAAAACCACCACAATTCCAATAACAACACATTCAGTGGAAGACAACACTCTGGTAGACAGTTACATGACAGGGAGACAGAAAAGTGGGTGAAGAATTTATCTGACGGACAGCTCATCCTGCCGCAGACAGATATTCTTGCCAGGGGACTGAACTTTACAGTTGTGTCAAGTACAATTCCTCTGGTGGAGATGATCACAGCCACAAAATCACCCATCCGCAACAAAAAATTAAAGAGTTTGAAGCAGAACAACTCAGAATCAAAGTTTCAGCCTGCCTCAGCAATGCCAAACCCCACATTCCAACATCAGTAGAGAAGAGAGGGATGCACTCACTACTTTTAGCAAGGACAAAAACATCATCATCCTCCCAGCAGACAAAGGAAGGTGCACAGTGGTTTTGAACCAGAAAGACTATCATGAGAAAGTTATGTCACTTTGTCCTTAGTGACATAACCACTTATGAGCCACTGAAAAGAGATCCAGGGAGTGGTTACAAGAAGAAGTTGATAGATTGCCTGAAAAATTTGGAGCAGGACAAGGCTATTGACCGTATTCTGTACCACAGACTGTACCCAGGGGAGGTGACGCCAAGTCTATATGGTTAACCTAAAATTTACAAACAGGGTGTACCTTTAAGACCAATTGTTAGCATGATTAACTCTGTCACTTACAATGTTTCCAAATATCTGGCATCTGTACTAATCCCTTTAGTTGGCAGCTCTGAACATCACATACAGAACACCATGGACCAAAATACATTATGGCAAAGACTGGTTCATCTCAAGGATCCAGTCCCCCAGTACAAACAGAGTAATATTGTGTATGCTGTTCAGGGTCAGGAGGGCTGTGATCAGTCTTATAATGGGTAAACTAAACAGCCACTGGCCAAAATGATGGCCCAGCACAGAAGATCAACATCATCAGGTCAGGACTCTGCGATCTACACTCATCTCCAGGCCAGCAGTCACTCTTTCAGGGATGATGTTCACATCCTTGATAGAGAGGAACAATGGTTTGAGAGAGGAGTAAAGGAGGCCATCTTTGTGAAAAGAAACCGTCCATCATTAAACAGAGGTGGAGGCCTCCGGGTTCAACTGTCCCCCTCTTACAATGCTGTTATTGCTAATATCACTCAGCCCCTTGTGAAAAGCAAGCAACCATCAGGGTGCTAATGATCCATTGTTAGGATGATGGTCCTCCTTGATCATGTGAGCAGCTGGTTTTGGCTTTCAGCAGCAAACTGTTTGATCCATTATGAGAATGTTTTACTTGTATTTATAAGACTGTGCTGAAACGTGCTCTTCAGACTGAAGAAGTATTTTGGAGGAAAGACGAAACGTGTCTACAATTTATTTTGTTTTGTTTTTTTAATGTCCAGAGGACCAGACAACTTTTTTAGATTTTTCTACCTGGATTATTGAGCATGCATCAGGATATTTAATGATGTCCAGTTAACCAGTGAACACAGGGTGCAATAGTGGGTAAGGTATTTACAACCAGTTATGAATCTTAGCACACCATGTTAGGCAGCATACAGCATCTGCAGGGTGCTTTTGTTCATGTAAATAATGTCACCATAGTCAATGGAGGGAAGGAAAGTCACAGTCACAAGACAGTTAGACAGGATCCATTTTTGAAAAAGAAACCCAATTTAACTTTCAGTTTCCTTACCAAATTTTCCACATGGAACTTAAAAGAGAGATGCAAATGGACCAAGATACCCAAATATTTGTAGGAATCGACAAACGCAATAGGTGCACAATTCAACGATAAAATCAAAGGAAGAACTGCCATGACCAACTGCCTGTTTGAAAAAAAGCATCCCTTTGGTTTTGTCAGTGTTTAGGACAAGTTTCAGACGGAACAAATCTGACTGTATGATGTCAAAGGCGGATTGCAAAAGCTGGAAAGCCTTAGCAACTGTTTTAGCTCGACAATAAACAACTGTGTCATCAGCATAGAAATGTAAGGATGCATCAGGGATGCCTTGACCTACATTACCTATGTACAGTAGATTGTAAAGATGGTGGTTCCTAAGACTGAGCCTTGTGGTACACCATTACTGACTGTTAAATAACTGGAAGAAAGCCCATTATGTTGAACACAATGCCTCCAATATGAGAAATAATTATAAACATGGGAAATCCGATTACACACGAAAGCACCATCTGTGACGTAGTGTGCAGAGTGTGAGGCAGAGGGCGCTGGTCTCTTTAATAGCGGAAAATTTAAAACCCGACAAATTTAGCAATCTATGTGAAGATTTGAGCTATTTGTCTTCATTTTGGGAAGCAGAAAATAGTTTGGGTGATGGAACAAGAAACAACAGGATCTAATTTAGGTCTGATGCTGTATCAGACTGACTTTCATGTCAAGCTGCGCACACCCGCGCACCGTGACAAGCCCAGAGCTCTGCCTCACACTCTGCACACTACGTCACAGATGGTGCGTTCGCGTGTAATCGGATTCCCCAGGAGTAAACACGGCTTGAAGTTCAAAATCACTTTTAAAGCAAAATTAAAGTGATTTATCATTTTGTTTGCAAAAACGAACATATACTGATATACTCTCAGGCATCCCCCAATCATCTGACCTTCCATCACAACTTCTTGTTCACTCTGTTCCTGTGTCAAATAAGCACGAGATCCTTAACTGTTTCAACAAACATTTTGTTGATTCTAGTTCATTATTTGACACAATTATAAATGGAAAATCATCCAATCCATCTAATAATCAAACTTCTACAAATCAAATCCCTCCTACAAGTCAATCCTCAGTTAATCACACCTTCTCATTTTCTCCATTCTCAGTCAGTGAGGTAAATAAACTGTTAAATGATCTTGATCCTAAAAAATCTGCTGGTCCAGATGAACTTCTACCTTATTTCTTAAGGCTGGCTGCTCATATCATCACAGTCCCTGTGACCCACATCTTTAATCTATCCATAAGCCAAAACACCATTCCGGATGCTTGGAAAACAGCCTTTGTCTTCCTTTGCTGAAGGGAGGTAAATGGTAAATGGTAAATGGTAAATGGAGCTTATTTATATAGCGCTTTCCAGCCCCCTGTGAGGAGCCCCAAAGCGCTTTACAATACCAGCCATCCACCCATTCATTCAGACATTCATACACGGTAGTGGTAGCCTGCCTTGCAAGGCGCCATCCAGACCTACCGGGAGCAACTCAGGGTTAAGTGTCTTGCCCAGGGACACAACGACACATGGTGGGCAGATGCGGGATTCGAACCGCCAACCTTCCGATCAGGGGTCAACTGCCATTACCACTACACCACGGCCGCCCTCTTGAAGTGACCCCACCGCACTGAACAACTATCGACCAATCTCTAAACTCTGCATTTTAGCCAAGGTTCTAGAAAATTTGATAAACTCTCAGATCAAAAATTATTTGGACACATTTAACATCTTACCTCTCCATCAATCTGGTTTCAGGAAAAAACAGCACAACGACTGTTTCTTTGAAGTTTCTTAATGAAGTTGTTGAAGCATTTGATGCTAAGAATTATTGTGCTGCACTTTTCTTAGATCTGTCTAAAGCTTTTGACACAGTGGATCATAACATCTTGTGTCATAAGCTCTCAGAAATTGGGTTCTCTGATCACACCATTGGTTGGTTTTCTAATTATCTGTCCAATCGGAAGCAATGTGTTCAGCACAATGGTACTTCTTCCAGTTATTTAACGGTTAAAAATGGTGTACCACAAGGCTCAGTCTTAGGACCAACCCTCTTTACAATTTACATAGCTCATGTAGGTCAGAGCATCCCTGATGCATCCTTACATTTCTATGCTGATGACACAGTTGTTTACTGCCGAGCTAAAACAGTAGCTAAGGCTTTCCAGTCTCTGCAATCCGCTTTTGACATCATCCAGTCAGATTTGTTCCGTCTCAAACTTGTACTAAATGCTGATAAAACAAAAGGGATGTTTTTTTCAAGTAGGAAGTCGGTCCCAGCAGATCTTCCTCTGATTTTATCCTCAAATGGTGTCCCAATTGAGTTTGTTGATTCCTATAAATATTTGTGTATCCTGGTTGATTCATAGCTCTCTTTTAAACTCCACGTGGAAAACCTAGTGAAGAAACTGAAAGTTAAACTGGGTTTCTTTTTCACAAACAGATCATGTCTAACACTGAATGTTAGGAAATGCCTTGTATCTGTGACTTTCCTCCCCTCCATTGATTACGGTGACATTCTCTACATGAATGCTCCTACAAGCACCCTGCGGATGTTGGATGTTGTCTATCATGGTGCTCTAAGATTCATAACTGGCTGTGATTATCGTACCCACCACTGCACCCTGTATTCACTGGTTAACTGGACATCATTATCCTCACGCAGACTCTTCCACTGGTACATTTTCATCTTTAAATCACTTCTCGGTCTGCTGCCCTCATACATCTCCTCCTACATGTCTTTACGTGAGTGCAGCTACAGTGTGCGCTCTCAGGACATGATCACCTGCAATGTTACATCAGTGAGGACTGAACTTGGAAAAGGGGCTTTCTCCTACTCTGCTCCTGCTTCCTGGAATATCTTACAAAAAGATCTGAAGCTCTCGGCCCTGACCTCCCTAAATGGTTTTAGGAATCTTTTGGAATCCTGGCAAAAACCATTGCAGATATGTTCTTGTTTTTGATTTTGTACATCTACCTTGTGGTGTTTTGCTAGTGTTGATACTTTGCATTTCACTTTCTATTTTTCTCCTATGTTTTTTTCTGTTGTTTGTTGTTTAAAGCTGCTATCTGCGATTTCTGTATGACCAAAACACTTAGAAAAATTTTGAACAGGGAAAGCCTTCTGCTCCCTCCCCCTTGCTCTCTGGCTGACCTGCAACTCCGCCTCCTTAGCTCCTCCTCCTCCCAGCGCTGCAGGCTGGGACAGGCGGGGGATGAGCTGTGTGAAGCTGACACCCCACCCACATGAACAAAACTCTGTTTTTATTGGCTGGTTCAAAAAACTCTGTTTTTATTGGCTGGTTAACGGCTGGTCACTGTGGGTTTTTATAAATGCTTTTATTACCACCGGGAGACGCCAGAGGACTATAGTTTTTTTCAGAGATTACTTGTCAAACATCTATCTATCATAAAATAGTGGCAGAGTGAAGAAATATGTTTAAAAAATAACTTACATACTGATCCTTTAAGGAAATTCTACCATTGCTGTTCATCATTCTTTAGTTTGTAGCAGGTCGCTTTTGTAAATTAGCCCTCGAGGCTCAATGAGATTTACCTGACTAAATAAAGGTTGAAGGAATGAATGAATGAATGAATATTTAAATGATACAATATATATTTTTTGAGCAATTTGATGAATAGTAGAAAAAACATGTCAGTGGACCTTTGACTTTAATAAAATGATCAGTAAGCTCAGTGCAGCACTTGCAATAATTTTATATTGTGCAAAGGAGAATGAAGTAAAAATGTGGCCCGTCTTTGACAGCTCCGCTGGATTATTTTCATTCAGAAGTAACAGAGTGGTCTGTTTCTATATCAGGTAAATAAAACTAAACTACGTGATCAAACCAACATTAAGGCAGCTAACAAGTTATACTCGATTTAAAGCGGTAAGTCAGCTCAAATGCAAACACAATGCTAACGTTAGCTCGTATTTTTTTCTTGGACAAACAACCTGAAATGGCGAGGTTAGTTGCAATGACAACAGAGCTAATAATGCTAAGCTACAGGGCTGTAGTGATTTTCTTTCTCGTCAATAGAAGAATACTGTGGAGATGATGTTGGAGCCAAGATGGTGTAGTGGCAGGGCTTTCGACTTGGGACCAGAAGGACGCGGGTTTGCGCCCCGGCCATTCCACACCTTGGGGTGTCTATGAGTGCACACCTAATTCTCCAGCTCCCCGGGCGCTTTCTGGCTGCTCACTGCACCACCTGGTGGTGGTTGGGTTAAATGCAGAGACGAATTTCGTCTGTGTATGGGAAACATACACAGATGACAGACAAAGACATTATTATTATTATTATTATTATTATTATGTTGTCACCATGCAGTTTGAGGAAATGCCTGAGAATGAGGGAGCAGTGTAAGTGTGATGAAGTTATGTACATTCTCAATAATGATTTAATAATCCCTTTTTACTGATAATACTGAACCTGTTGTTTGTTTAGGAACCACCTCCCTGCATTCTGTCCGGAAAGTCTCCAGGAGATTTTGCTGAGGAAGAGGTAGAGAACAGAGAGGGCTGCAGATGGACCAGGATTCCACCAGTCGTTCTGTCTGAGGACCCTGCTGCTGGTGGTAGAACCAACACAATACTTATCCTTTGCTGTCATATTTTGCATTCTCATATATGTTCAATCTTCTCCCACACCCAGCAAACATGTGTTGTCCACTACAGGAGACACTATCTGTCCAGAACACTCAAACATACTGCCTGAGAAGCAGATATGAACATTTTCCTCAACAAGAACCATTTCTGAATTTATACTGTACCTGCTGCTAACATGGACTGGATTGTACAAATTACTCTTTTTTATTATAATAATAATAATTTTGTTTGCTATTCTGTAGCAGTGTTAGCCCATCAGTGAAAGCTCAGTGACTGCAGCATCAGACACTGGACATCCATGCGGTTGTCAAACATAAAGCTCTCTTGTAAAAGTGTACCCCTGTGAAAAGAAAACTAATAACATATTGAAGTTAATAAGCTTGATATTTATATACTGGTTGAAAATAGCCCTGTGAGAAATTCATAGTAAATTTAATTAAAAGGAAAAAGTTCATAGAATTAAAATTCAAACAGAAGTTCAAATTATTTCAAACTGAAAGAACTCTGGCTAACTACTGTAGCTCTTTTATAACACGATGGAGTTAAACTCAAAGTAGTCTCCTCAGATAAATAGTGTTAAATTATAAATTTTTATATGAAAGTTTCTGTTAACTTATTATTTTTATATGAACGTTTCTGTTAACTTATTATTTTTATATTTGATTGTTTCTGTTCAGTGCCCTGAGACAACTTCTGTTGTGACTTGGTGCTGTGAATACCACCAATGTTCTGTGAACCAAATCTTTTAAGAAAATAAAATGTTCAACACATTCTGACTTGTCTTCTTGTTGATGTATTATCACCCAAACAATGTGTATTTTGATTTAAGACAGGCTCATAGTCCAGTTTTATTTTAACCATTTTAGTAAAAACAAATTTGACAACCATGTAACTACATTACTGTGGAAAACTGAAAGTTATGCACCATAACTCATGTTCCCTGAAGGAAGGGAACGAGGTGCAACACTATTGCTATGGAAAATTGCACCCCTGCGTGATTACCTGAAGGAATAAATTCACGCCTTTACGGCAGGGGGCATCAGCGTCACCCCAGAGACCCCACCCTCTGGGTACTTAAGACGTGGACGCCCATCCTACTTTCTCCAAATGCACTTCACCGAGCTTCAGCATTGAAAAGGGCCAACTGTTGCACCTCGTTCCCTTCCTTCTGGGAACATGAGTTATGGTGCATAGCTTTCAGTTCCCTTATCAGTCAGTTCTCTTGGTGCAACACTGTTGCTATGGGAACGTAATTCATTCACGCCCTTGAAATGCTCATTAAAATGCATGCTTGTGGGAACATCTGCCTTTATACATTAGGCAACTCTCGGCCGCTCTCTACTGTATGTTAGAGAGGACAGCCTGAGTGACGTCACATGCAGTAACGTCCAAACTGTAATGTTTTGCAAAAGTGTTCGTTGAGCTCCAGTTCGCAGCCGCACAGATGTCTGCAACTGGTACACCCTTGAACAGTGACCACGAGGTGGCCAAGCCCAGAGTAGAGTGAGCACGTACCCCAGAGGGCACCTGTTGACCTTTGCTACTGTACGCCCTCTTAATGGCCTCAGTCACCCAGTGTGAGAGGCGTTGCTTTGACAGGGCCCTGCCAGAAGCTGGGACGGCAAAACATACAAACAGTTGGTTTGTTTTCCTCCAATCAGATGTTTTTTCAATGTAAGCACTTAAGGCCCTAACGGGGCAGAGTGCTCTCAGCCTTTTCTGTTCCTCAGTGAGGACAGGAGCAGGAGGAAATGAAGAGAGTTCCAAGTTCAGACTTCTGGGATTCAAAGTCAAGACTTTTGGGACATTTGCAGGATTATGCCTTAGGGTGACCTTTGACCCATCAGTAGCAAACCTGGTACACATTGGGTGAATAGACAAAGCAAGGAGGTCGCCCACACATTTCGCCGAGCAAAGAGCCAAAAGCAAAGCGGTCTTATAAGATAGAAAATCTATCTTAATGTCGCTTAATGGTTCAAATGGGGGCTCACAGAGAGCACTCAGGACCAATTGGAGATCCCAATTAGGGGTCAAGATCCTGCTGGGAGGTCTCTTCCTCAGTACGCCCTTCATGAAACTTATCATGAGAGGGTGTGCACCGGGCGTCCCCCCCCCTCCCCAGCCCTCATGGCATGCTGAGATAGCTGACAAAAACACTTTAATTGTGGAAAAGGAGCGGCCTTTCTCCAGCAGGTCCTGTAGAAAGGTAAGAAGCTGGACCAGGGGCCTCATGTATCAACGGTGCGTACGCACAAAAACCGTGCGTACGCCATTATCCACGCAAAACTCCGTATGTATCAAAACAGAACTGAACGTGGATGTGCGCACCGCCACGGCAGCTCCAGTGTTGGCGTACGCACGTTTCTGTGGTTTTTGTTCCTTTGGCGACACTTACAGGTGATTCTGGAAACTGTTCATGATGGGGAAATAATTATTATTTCCACCCAAACACACATGATTAACAATTATTACATCCACATGGACGCAATCAGAATATAACCTGCAAAAAATATAAAAAACAGAAAGACTGAATAGTTCTGCACAGCTTAAATTCTTGTTTGCTGTTCATTTTTAGCTGTTTTAGCAGTTGAAGAACGTGATGCATGATGGGACAAGACGACATTCCTCTGTTGCAGGGTATATTTAAATGAAAACAACGTTTTTCTTTGTTTTTAATTCATTCCAGAATTAAAGAACACAAGAAAACTATTTTTTTTAAACCACAAGGAATCCTCTTTTCCTTGATTTCATGTATTGTTTCATTTCATGTTGTTCTTTCTAAATATTGTTCTTGTGTTCTTTAAATCTGGAATGAATAAAAGAAAAAGAAAGAACGTTGTACCATGCGGGAATCGAACTCATGATCTTTGGGACGGAAGGGGAGCACGCTACCCACTAACCTATTTAGGCATGTTAGAATAGCTTGGTCAACTTCACGTTTAAAAGTGGACGGTTTGTTGTGCGCTGAGCGTGCCAAACAAAACCTTTTTCTGTGCCTCTCTACGTCACTCAGAAGTGTCTCCAGTTCACAGTCCGTGAAGTTACTCTTTTTTCCACGTTTCGACATGATTTGCAATAGAGCAAAGACGACATTCCTAACGTGCAGGGCATATTTAAATGAATTTGCATATTTATATGGAGGCGTGTCAAAGGCGGAGTCGGCCACTCTCTCATGTGCGCTCAATTCCACGTTGATTGTGATGTACAAAAGGAATGTGCGTGGATTGCGGCGTACGCACAGTTTGATACATCTGGATTTTTTTGTGCGTACGCAGTTTTCTGGATTTGACCGTACGCAACTTTTCAGTAAGAAATCCACACAAGTCTTTGTACATGAGGCCCCTGGTCACAGGAATAAGAAACAATATTACAGTACTTCCCATGCACCAAGCTTAAAAAACACACCATTTACGAACATAGAGAGTCTGTGTTGATATCACACTTGCCCCTTGTATTGTGTTTACCACGTTGCTGGGGAGGCCTGAGGCCATCAGTTTGTTCCTCTCAGCAGCCAAGCTGAAGTTTGCCACAGTCCCGGGGGTAAGCGGAGAGGCTGTTCTTGTTGTTGAGTTAGCAGGTCTCTGAAAAGGAGCAGATACCCATGTTCTGGAATTAAGCACACCTCCAATTTCCCTGGGCCCTGTGACCCCCTGGGGGCCAACTATATTAGGGAGGGGACCTTCCTGTAAATGTGTTCCCACACCACCCGAACCGGGGGTGATGGGGGACAGGTGCAATGTATTGTCCCTGGTGTACAACCGTGTGCCAGAATGTTTGTTTTCTCTCCTTTTAGTGAGAGGCACGGCACGGAGGGAGTGCAGGTTTTGTATGCAAACAAACCTCCGGACTCCAGGCCGCTCCATGGCCAGGTCTGGTTCACAAGCCTCTTGCTCCACCATTACTCTGGAGGTGGTTATGACTCCAGGGAGCTGTGTCGGGCACGTTTTCTCTAAGGACATGCTTTGACCAAAGTGGTGGTGACTCATACGCCCAGAAATACGGTAATCTGGACTCGTATTTTCAATATTATGACTGAGCTGCAAAGCTTCCGATGAGGGGATGCTATTCAAAGGCACAGCTGAGCTAGTGCGTTGAGCTCTGTCACACAATGCAGGTTCACTTCTGGTGCACGGCCTGCTGTCCATACGGGATGAAAAGTTAGTTCCAGTGTAAGGATCTAAAACTGCACGAAACACCTTTTTCTGCTTAGCACCTATAAGCCGGGCTGATGTCATTAAGTCCAGGCCTTCTCGGGCATGAGGAAGAAGTATCTGATCCAGCCCAGGTGCATTTCCTGCTTTGTAACAACATTTGTTTACAAAACCCGCAGCATCATTGCTGTCCCTTTTTTCAGCATGTGAGTCTGGCTCGGGCCTGTGGGCCCCTGTTGTAGCCCCCCCGTTATTCATTGTTGACATCCGCTGAAAAGCGTCTGGGGGCCATAACGGTACGTTGTCATGGTCACCAAGTTCTGTCGGCACGCCCTCCGGGCATGCGGACGTGTCGCAGGCTTGGGGAATTTGTGTATTGTCGGCCCTCTGAGTTCCGACGGTGCGGGGGCTGAAAAGTGTGACCCCCTCACCTGGCCTCGTGAGAGCCGGCGTACCTGTTTGCAGATGCCTCTGGGCCTGTTGCAGACAGTCCTGCAGCAATCTGCTCGGGCTTATTGTTCTGAGCTAGTACCCCATGAACCGCGAGGGAAGGGGGGTGATAACCCCCATCATTTATAGCGATCGTTATCAGAGGGGAGCTGTGTTGTTGATGTTGCTGTTTTTTGTTGTTTTTTGAGTCAAGAAACAGGGCGAAACTGTTCTTTTAATTTTTATTTTGTGTTTTATGCAACAACCTTTTGACTTTATTTCACATACATCAGAACAGTCATGTTTTGTGCATACATCAAAGTCACTAGCTTTTTGTACTCTTTTACAAATAAAGTCTGGTCTGGACATGTAAAATTTGGCTCACGTACCACCTGGGCGGACGAGCTGGCAAAGCTGAGCAGAGGGCCCGTTTCATAAGGCTCGCTTCTGTCTCGTGTCACGATTCGCTGAAGAGGTCCTCTGTTGGACCGCTTGGCGGGGTATGAACCTGTTCCTACTCCAGGAATGACCACCTGAGGTGGACCCAGTGGGGGTCTCTGCAGGTGCTTCCCCTTGTACGCCAGCCTCTTCTGCGGAGGATGACGTGTGGTTGAGCGGTGCAGAGGCTGCACGGTCTGTTCCCAGCCGTCTCCCTGGGGGGGGGGGAGGGGGTCAAAAGCTCTCCTGGGCATGCCTTCCCTGAGGGCCTCAGCTTGTTTACTCCTCTGTTCTAGCCTGGTCTGAATCCGGTCAAGGGCTCTTCCGAACAGTCCCGTCAGCTCTATCGAGTGGTGCAGAAAATGAACCTGCTGACCCTCCGGGAGGTCTGTCAGAGTCATCCACAGATGACGTTGGGAGATGACCACCTCAGCCATGCATCTGCCCTGTGCATTGGCTGCTGTCCCTATCATGCGGAGCACAAAGTCCGTGGTCCTGCGGGCTTCCTCCAGCACTTCAGTGGCAGCCTGTTTGTCTGTCGTCACCTGTAGCTCCTGTAGCTTTTCAGCCAGGTATGCTTGCATCATCACGGATGCGTTCATCGCGTGCGCCGTAAGGCCCTGAGCTCTGTAGCACTTCTCGAGCTGAGTAGCTGAGGCTCGACAGGCTTTACTAGGCAAAGTCGGTTTTGTTTCAGAAGATCTGGGGGCCAGGTGAGATGCAAGCGTGTCCTTCATGTGTGGCACATTGGCTATCCCCGTTGCCTCCATTCCAGCCATGTCCAGGGACTGTGAGAGTGGGAGTAGCATGGACGCTCTGGGTTACGTCCAAGTTCGAGTCAGCTCTGTGAGGAAATCTGGGAATATGGATATTCTGTGCCTTGTTATGGATTGCTGCTTGGCATAAAAATAATTTCCTGCTAACCTCGTGACTTGTTGATGGGGTGGAGGTTCTGGCCAAGGGATCTGTAGCGCATCTGCCGCTCTATGGCACAAGTAGAACAGAGCGGGGATCGAGGTGTCCGTCTCCGGGAGCACTGGCACCGGGTTATGTGAGAGGTCTTCCTCCTCTCCCTCGTACTCGTTGTCGGCTTCATCACTAGAAATTTCACCCGAGGCTGTTAGCGAGATCTCATCCGCGTTCATCATGCCTCGAGTGTCAAATTTGGCTGTCGAGTCCCCGATGGGAGCCGTCACGTCTGGGCTGTCGCTCCTTTCGACTTGAGTACTGTCCTCCAAATTCATGCTCTCGAGCTCCGGCATGGGAGTGAGAGCCTCAGTGAGATCCGGGTCTGTTGGCGCCGCAGCTGCGCCCATGGCTTTGGCCACAAAGTCTACCCGGTGTCTCCTCACTGCCTTCAGCATCTGGTTGCAGTGTGGGCAGGAGTCGGGTGCGTCCAACGCCATTTTCGCGTGCAGCATCCCCAGGCAGACAGGAGAGGCCTCATGGGTGTCTGTCGCCGAAAGCGAAAACCCGCAGCCGCTGGGGCAGGCGCGCGAGGTTGGGCTCGCCGTCCTGCTAGCCTTTTTTGTAAATCTTGGCTTTCGCTTTCCTTTCACTGGAGCCATGTCCGAGAAAAAAGAAGCAAGTCTTTTCAAAATTCTTGTTCGAGACGTCTCCTCCGTTGCGTCGCTTTCTCTGGCTAGCCTGCTACGACTTTAGCAAGGTAGCCATGTGACACAGTTAGCGCCGTCGAGTGAAGCAGTCTGCGGAGAGAAGAGAAGAAAACTTCGGGGTTAAGGAAAAATGTGCCGGACTAGCTTTCGCCAGCCCAGCAATACGCAGGAAATTTCTCTGTACGCTCAGCGTAGGGAGCGAGCTCACCTCTGGTCGAGCGATGTGACAACAGAGAAGTCCCACGAAGTTCAGGTTTAAGCGAGGTGAAGGGCAAAAAGAGAAAGTAGGATGGGCGTCCGCGTCCTTAAGTACCCAGAGGGCGGGGTCTCTGGGGTGACGCTGACGCCCCCTGCCGTAAAGGCGTGAATGTATTCCTTCAGGTAATCGCACGGGGGTGCAATTTCCCATAGCAATAGTGTTGCACCGAGAGACCTGACTGATAAGGGAACTAGATTTTTTTTTTTTTTTCAGTTTTGTGTGCTGTGCCTTTTTTCACACAGCATTGTTGTTTGCTTGGTATTGAAATTGTTGTTAAAGGTGAATCAACATTTCTAAAAGTCACAAAGCTGCTTCTTTTGAAGTTTATTCACAACGTCATGTAGCTCTATTGTTTTTTTTAGACAGAACCACAATGTCATGTTGTATTGCATGAAATGCTTCAAAACATTGTTCTATAACAGAAACTCAGAAAAAATATTAAAAGTGAAGTATCAGTGGGGTAAGACAACTTGCAAACATTTTAGAGCCAAAGTTTCTTTGTAAGGTGCAAGCTATAAAAAAAAAAAAACAAGATACTGGTTTATGGGATTATTTGTGATCAGATTTTGCTTATTAATACCTATGGGATCAAATTAACAACATGAAGATCCAGAGTCAATACATTCAGAGACAGCACCCACTTTCATTTTGCAACCAAATTGCAGCAAAGAATGATGATGTACTTTTATTCAACAAAATTGAGCCCTGAGAGGAAATCAAAACTGAAAACACACAAAAGGATGCTGAGCAAGAGCCGCAAAACAAAACAAAGAAATTAATTTGTTTGTGCTCATTCCTGGGGAGTTGTGTGAAGAGGTCAGGAGAGGTCAGCAGAATATAAGATTAGGCCATTAGAGAGAGAAGAACTGTGCCAGAATAATCCCCTCGTCCTGATCTCTCTTTCTCCCTCCCCATGTGAATGGCTGCAAGACAATAAGATGCATTAATCCATCCACTGGGATGGCACAGGGCTACACCGAGATATCTGCCCGAGTACAGCTCAGATAGGCTAAAGTGTTTTGAAGATTATTTCACTGGCATTTTCTGCTTTATTAGATAGAGCCTGGTGGGGGGACATGAGAAACATTAGGGAGACTGACGCAAACAAGAGAGGGGTGAAACAGTAAGAAAAAAACTGCAAGCAAACACCACTTCTCTTACTGGTGGTGTTGGTGCAGGTTCATTTGGGTTAAATTGTGCTACATGGCTTGCAGGCGGTAAAAATAAAATGACGCAAGACAAAGAAACTACCCGTGGTGAAGACTATAAATACAAGCGTGGCAGTTTAACATAGATTGAGTCAAGAATCTTGTGAAGAGTTGTTAAATTGTGCAAAACATCACGGTTAAGTAAAGTTACATGTGCTTGACACTGAAAGTTTGAAAATGTGTATTTGAGCTGACTAGCAAATGTTACATTTTAATATATTAATGGAAATAGAGTTGAGAAAGTCTCTCTCGCGACTTTGCTTTGCACCATTATTTAGCCTGAAGAACTACTTTGTTGCTGTGAAGTTTGCACAAGCATTGAGTCATTTTCCAGATAAATCCTATTATTGTTGGCTGCACTTTACACTAACTTCACCAAAAATGTGATAGTTGTGTTTTCAAATGCTATCTTTCTGCAGTGAATTGGATGTTGACAAATTTAGTGCAATCATGTGTGAATCTTTTATGGCTCTTCCAAATGCCACTTTTTTTGGTTCATTTACTTCAATTAGTTTATCTATAATAGAGTGTTTGAGGCTTTTTTTTTTCTTTCCTGGTGCTGCTTTAAAATTTGGTTAAATTATATTTTTATGCATTTTTTATTTTATTTATAAAATTTGTTCTTTTTTTTCAAACAAAAAACACAATACAAAACAATCCCATAAATGATAACGTACAAAATATAAAAAAATGAAAGGTAGCAGAAAGAAGAAAAACTCTTATTATATCTGCCCCTTTTTTCAAACAATCAGTTCAAACAATAATAATCTTCCAGTAACAGTACACAGTGAATAACTATTTCTAATTTTCTAACTAATACAATACACATTGCGCTACTTCATATATATTTTTTAACAATTTAGTTTTGATCATTTTCTTAAATGTACACATAGACTTGGCATGTTTAACTTCATTCTCCAAACCATTCCATAATCCAATTCCCTGGATTGAGGTGGACCGTCCCTTCAAACTAGTTCTGAATTTTGGGTTTACACATATGTCTGTCCCCTTAAAATTATAACAACTTTAGGATTACAGTGTTTAGTCGCAGAAATTAAAACAAATATTCATAATGGCAATATGATCCTATTGGTGTAGAACTGCTAAAAAAAAATTAAAAACAAAAAAAGTGAATTTTATTTACATTAGAAAAAGCTTTCTATGAAGAACAACCCAAGCATGGCTTTAGTGTTCCTGTTTGGTTTGGTGCTCAACTGAAAGATGCACTTAGCTGCAATTTGCAAATTAAGCCACTAGATGTCACTAAATGTAACAATTGTGTATTCAGATCAAGAGACAATTAGTTACCAATCTGTCTAACATGCATGTTTTTAGTCCGTGGGAAGAAACTGGAGTACCTGGAGAAAACCCATGCATGTATGATGAGAACATGCAAACTCCACGCAGAAGGGTCCCCTGACTGGGATTTGAACCAGGGTAACCTGCTTGCTGAGAGGCAGCAGCTCTAACAGCTGTGCCACCATGCTGCTCAGGACTGATGCAGCCAAATTAAATATTTTATCTAAGTGAGAGTTGCTTCCTTCTTCAGTGTTCACCATTGCAAGCAAACTCATGAAATACTTGGCAATCTTTTTTTTTTTTTTACAAAGTACACTAGATGTTTTTCCTGACAAAAACTGGGCTCAAACCAGGAGCCTCAGGATTTCAAGACAGCAGCATTGACCACCAAGCTACGCAGCCCCACATCGCACCACTCTTTAAATGTTTATTAGCGAATAAATGCAACATCTTGAAAAGCAACCTTTTGCTTCTGGAAACTTTCTAGTTTCCCAGTGAAGAACGTGCAAGATGTTTGCACATTTGCAGTCTTTTTATATATTTTTTATTAGGTAAAACAGTTAATTCTAATAGAATCCAAACAACCACTTGTTTTTGGTTGCAATCATTTTTCTTCTTTTAATTTTTATTAAACCAAGTAACACAATCTAAATTTCCCTATTTATAGGAGAAAGACTCCCCATGCACACATTTGTCTCATGGGATTTCAACAAATATTCAGTATCTGGTAGATAAGCTAATTATGCACTTTGTTGCATAGCATG
>JBBPBX010006103.1:0-31991 GCA_038048925.1 Garcialebias charrua
ATTCAAGCTCTTGACACTGTGTCTGCAGACACAGACACAATGCAATTAACACGGATGAAGAACAACCAGCCATTTCAGCTGACTTTGTCAGTTGTCTGCTGATTTAACTTTGGGAATTAAAGTAACAACAGGAACAATGATACTAATAGCAACAACAGTGATATTGTTATGCATCTTAAAAATTATATTTGATGAATTCTGTGTCTTTAAGTGGGGAGGAGTGAATTAATATATCTTATTAGAAATCTATTCTGATGAGCATGACAAAGCTAAGAAAATCAGATGAGCTAAAGCACAAACATAACATGAAAGGCATGCAGGGGAGATGGTGTAGTGGCAGAGAATCGGACTTGTTATCCGAAGGACCCAGGTTCGAACCCCGGCCACGGGGTGTCTGAGTGCACATCCATTTTCCCAGCTCCCCGAGCGCGACCACGCACCACCTGGTGGTGGCTGGGTTAAATGCAGAAGACCAATTTCGTCTGTCAAGTATGGGAACATACACAGATGACAAATTATTAGTATTATTATTATGTACTGTATATGTTTTCTAGAGGAATTCTGAAGCGTTCATTTAATTACAGGTTTTACATCATAAACTCATAATTCAAAGCACGTGGCAAACGGCACACCGTATTTGTTTAGACAAGTACTACTGTGATTATTAAAGTTTTGAAATGCACGAGCAGAAGCCACAACATCTAAGTGCATTTTGAGATAATATACACAGCAAATAATAGAAATATAACCGAGACAGATGCATGGTTTCCTGATGTTTGCATCACACCATATATAAAGCAACAACTGTATACTTACTGCCTGTTTTTTTCATAATCTCCACATGTTTTTGTAACTAAATATGACACAAACACTAATGGAAATGGTGTTTTAAGCTACAATCATGAGCTGTAAGTGTGTGTTGCCTCTATTTTGTGTTTTTGAAGGCTCTGGCGCCCCTCGGTTTGCTTAGTGAATGCTTTCTGACAAGGACACTATAAATATTTTAAGTACTGTATCTGGGACCTGTAACAGCAACTTGCTTTTTAAAATAGACACACGATGTGGGTGAAAGAATTTCCTATTATATCACAATCCATCAAATGAGTTTAGATGAGTCTAAAAATGCATTTCTTTTTGCTCCTTCTTTTGCTTATTTCATAATTTGTTAGACTATCTTCTAACATCGTACTAGATGTGTGCTGGTGAGGTGTTTCCCTCCCATCAGAAATTAAAAGTGCTATGTCAGACGTTTGTCATGCAGATGTGATAAACTATGACAGCTCAAAGATAAGTTTGCCTGCAATCTTAGATGTCATACTTTCTATGTGTTTATGTAAATTATTTCTAAAATGTCCAGTGTGTGATTTTGTTACCACAGAAATTATTCATGTACTGTATCCAAGTTTTTTTTCTTTCCAATAAAGAAGTATAAAACATACAGAACTAGGGCTGTCAACGTTAACGCGTTAACACATGCGATTAATCTAAAAAGTTTAACTTGTTAATATTACACAATGCAGATTAATCTATTACTATACATGTTTTGCTCACATAGATGACTTATACATTAATGTTTGAAACTAAATGACTTCTGTAAACCTTGCTGAGTATGAAAACCTGGAAAACTGATTGGTTTAAGACAATAAAACATTTTCTTCAAAATTTTATGAAAACCTACATTTACATTTCAAGCGTACAAAGTTAAGCATAGTGATTAATTGTGGTTAATCACAGCCCCATGTGATTAATCAGATTTTTTTTAAATCAGTTGACAGCCCTGTACAGAACTTAAATTGAAATAGATTTGTTTGTGCATTTTGTGCCTCCTGTTATAAGAAAACCTAAGCATCATGTTAAATAAAGTTTGAATTCTGATACTGAATTTTTAATTAATTTCAATATTAATCAAGATCAACCTCTTTGTGGGGATTAAGAAATTCCAAATCTGATGATAATTACGGTAACTGGAAAAATTAAATAAATATGAGAGCAAATAAATCTCTTTCATACAGTTTATTTATTTTTACCGACATGGGCACTGGCGACCCCCGTGATCCAAGATGGAAGAAGCGGGTAAAAGATAATGGATGGATGGATAACTTATAAACACTCTGTCAGATGTTATTGAACAAAACTGGTGTAAATGTTTTTTTATTATTTATTATGCTAAACAATTTTTCATTCAACCTTTAGTTATACAGGTTAACCCCATTGAGTCTTGTGGATTCATTTACAAGAGAGACATGATTTCTTTAACAAAGAGAACAGTGGACAACAACGACAACAATAGACTATCATAAAAGATGCATTTAAATTTAATTTAATATTTTTAACAAATTAACATAAAATGGCAAATAAAAGGACAGTCAAAATAAAATAAAATAAATACAAGCATTTGCACGTTACTGATATGTGCATGCAGAAACAATGGCATCAACACAAAATTTGTCTTTTTGTAAAAAAATTTAAACAATGATGTCCTTTTTTGACATAACCCCCTCACTTTTTACATCGATTCAGTTGTGCAGTATTGTGAGCTGAAAGCAACCAGTGTTTGTCCTGTCTCTGGTGTTTTCCACACTCTGCCCCCACTTTTCACAGAAATGTCTCATTGGTTTCTTCTTAGTACCACATCCTGGGATTGCCTTAAGAGTGTGATATATCATTTGGAGCTGTTCAAACAAGCCTCTAAGCCTAAGATCTTTGCCTTTTAGTTCTCAGAATGACTGTCTTCTCTTGCAATTATGGGGCCTTTAGGCAACCTTGTGAGGAAATCATGTCAGTTCATCATTTAAACCAATAAAATCACATGTTGTGCTCTTGTTTTGAATGTTCGTTTGATTCATTTTATTGTTGCGCCTCATAAACTTCTTTGTATATTTAACTGAGTTATAGTGCTGTCAAGCAAAACTGGTTCGTTTTACATTTAGGTTTTGAAAATGTTGTAGATTTTGTGCATAAACTCTCAGACCTTGACTAAAACTGCACCATAAGCTAATATGGCTACAAATGGCTGGTTATTATCCAAAAGGCTATACAACTATCAGTAACAAAGTGGAACTGAAACCTCATCTGTGTGTTTCAAACCATACCTCTGTACTAACTGCATCCAATAGATTTGATTTATAGGTTTCAGCGAACACTTTCAGCACAAGATATCTATGCAGACATTTTCAGGCTTACTGTCATGAAAAAAAAAAACACTGTTGTCTTTAGCAATTTCTAATAAATCTCCAGAGAAGTAATAAAACTGTCACAAGTGCCTCACAGCACGTCAGCAAACATTGAATGCCCTTCCGTGGTACCAGGGAGTGTCAGTTTTCAAGCACTCCACCCTTTTTAGTTTGTTTCACAAAGAGGGTCAAGGTACCGGTATACAGAAAACACCCCCACCCACACACCCTATCTTTACAAGGACTTTGCAGCGACTTCCATTGATCTTACATTGATTTCTATAGCCTAAACCAGTTTATACCTAACCTTAAACCAGTCTAAACTCACTTCATATCTTAGTACTACACCTAACCCCACAACAGCATTTGAACTTATGAGGATCGGGCTTCAGTCCCCACTTAGTAGCAGTGGGTACCGTACTTATGTTAGTGTGCATTGGAAAAATGGTCCTAACAAGGTAACAAAAACAAACATGCACACACAGAGTTTGCACGGACTCACTGAAACACAAATGCTACAAAACAAGATTTAAAGCTGAGCTAGACAGTGAACTTCTATCTTAAGAGGCACACTGTTCTCCATGCAAGACTTACTTCCCTGTAAATACACTGGATGTTCTATTCAACAATGACCTGGCTGTTTCTGACAGATTCTAATTATCTCTCTGGAACATTTTTCTTCTTTGCTTCACCTCAAAATTTAATTGTAAATATTTTATTTCTGCTCTTTTGCTCTGTGCAACTAATTACCGTATTTTTCCGGCCTTGAAGTCGCTCCGCCCCATATGTCGCTTTAGTCCAATATGTCCAATAAAATGGAAAAATCCGTAAACGTGTCGCACCTCCGTATACGTCCCATCTATTATGCGTCACCGCTGACGCGTCGCGTATGTTACGCTTCACCGCTGACAACCCAAAATGTGGGCCGGTGTTTTGCCCTGCTGCAAATGGCGGCGCACGGAAGGACATTAACAAGATTAACACAGCAAAAACAATTATTTGTTTGCTGAAAATTATAGCAAAGATGTGTCTTAGCTTAACCTTTCCTTAATAAATGCACGTAATTGTCAAATCAGCTGGATTTAAAAAGTAGTTTCGCTACGTGCACCCGCACGGGTGGGACCGCTACATTTCTTTAAAATTTAGCAAGATAAACACTTAAAAATATATATATTTGTTAGCTGACATTATAGCAAAAGTGTTTCTGAGCTTAACCTTTCCTTAATAAATTCACGTAATGGTCAAATCAGCTGGATTTAAATTGTTTCGCTTTGACGATCTTCCAAACGGTCACACGTGCTGCGAAAATAAATTATATAAATAAATCAAATTTTCACTCAAACATCTAAAGCTAATACATTGTAAATGTCCATCCAGTGATCACTTTCTGTAAGTTTCATCAAAATCTGTCATGTGGTTAATGAGCTATTTTGCTAACAAGGTAACAGTAGTTCAGACCTCCAGAGAGCAGGAGGCCGGGCTGTGACACAAGCCCCTTTCATAAGTCAGACCCGCGCAGTTCCCGCACAGACCAGTCTGGCTTTAATACCAATCGGGTCATTCATAAAACAAAGTTGAATCCGGCCACAGCCCACCCTCAATGGAGCATTCACAAAACAATTTGCAACGCGTGTTGAAAAGAGGCGTGGTGAAAATCTGCTGCTCAGAGGACGTTGTGCCTGCGTGTTTAACGTGGGACCGCACCGCAGAGGTGGATGTAAACAAACATGGCAACGCTAGCGAACATCGTTGTGTTTCTCCGAATGCTTTTTTTTGTTTTTTGTTTTTTTTTGCTCTCGCATCAGTACAGCAATCCGCTCCAGAAGGGCCCCATCCTTCACTGTACCGGTAAGTCCCTTTTTCCTCCTCTGCGCGCAGAGACAGGAGCACACAGGTCTCTGCATCACCCCAATTAGACATTTCCGTGATGATCAATAAAAAAAGAAAAAGATTCGGCGAAGAATAGCAAGTGATGCGCGAGCAAAATACAGATGTCATGTTGTTGTTTACACATTTAAATACAGCGCGACAGTGTGCGCCGGGATAGTACGTGGGAGAGTACGTCATTATTCAAATAAGTTTGAAGCCGCGCAGCCCCGAGACCTTTCACAAGTCGACAGATGCGGGTTTAACACTACCTCTGCTCACGGATCAGGGCCGGATCAGAGGCGAGTCAACTTAACTCGCCAAGGCGCGTTTTTATTTCTTCTGAATGCTCGTTGGAGGTCTGAACACGCATCAGAGCCGGATTGATGCGTCTTATGAAAGGGGCTAGAGTGAGTCAGAGCAGAGGAGGCTTCTGTCGTACACATGAGCTGAACGGTCGGTGGACCCTTGCGGCCGAAAGTGGTTCGGCTCCATTTTTTTCGTCAGAATGAATGGAAACGGTCATATCTTAGCCAAAAATTGGTCTAAAAATGTGGGGAAAAAATCCATAAATATGTCGCTTCACCCCATAAGTTGCAGGACATGAAGATTAGTTTTTTAAAAACTGTGACTTATAGGCCGGAAAATACGGTACTGAGAACGACTCGACTGGACATCACTTCAAAATGAGCCTTCTTGCATCTTTATCTGTTTCATGATTTCTGCCTGAGCTGATTTCACCAATAAGTGCTATTGATTGAACACATAACAATTAGTCAGTGGTCAACAAATCTCTTTATGTCCATTTTAGGACTAATTTAACATCATGCAAATAGGATGAGTTCTGTACAGTAAGGTAAGGCTTGAGAATACACAACAGAATTTTTCTTTCTTATATAAATGTTTAATTTTTCTTTGAGAAAACCGAAGTAAGATTTAGTACTTATGTCTTAAACTAATATAAAAGTTTTATACTGATGTCACTTCAAGTCACCAGTGACATCAATGTATGTCATTACCAACAAAGTCCATGCTCAATAATCCAGGTATACAATCCAACAATTTTCAGTCAGGTCGTCTGGATAGTTTATTTTTATTTTTTGTGCTGAAACGTTTCACCTTCCATCCAGAAGACTTCATCAGTCAAGGAAACACACAACACAAAGATGGTCACTTTGGCACGCCCCCTCCTCCAGTGCCGACCCTCTCCCTCATCGACAGTCATGTCAAACTGGTTCAAAACCAACAAAGTCCATGCTCAATACTGGACACCTTCTGGATGGAAGGTGAAACGTTTCAGCACAAAAAAAGAAGAAGAAAGAAACTGTCCAGATGACCTGACTGAAAATTGTTGGATTTTATACCTGGATTATTGAGCATGGACTTTGTTGGTTTTGAACCAGTTTTACATGACTGTCGACGAGGGAGAGGGCCACCGGAGGAGGGGGCGTGCCAAAGAGAGCATCTTAGCACCAACATAACTGGTTTGTTCCACTTTGGAGTAAGCTGTAGTGGGAAGAATGTTTTGTGTTGTGTGTTTCCTTGACTGATGAAGCCTTCTGGATGGAAGGCGAAACGTTTCAGCACAAATAAATAAATAAAGTTCAACTGTCCAGATAACCTGACTGAATTTTTTTTGTATATGTCATTACAACATCTGAGGAAGGAAGAACATAACTGTGCTGATGTTTTTTACACAAATGCATCATGCGTGTGTGCAATGACTGGACACCACACAATAAACAAGACACTACATCGTAACTTATAATGAGATCTTTGATGGCATGAGTTACGAACAAATCTGAAGATTTATATGTTGTACATGTAGTGTGTTTCTAACGACCATACATGTGGAGATTGCTCCATCTTGCTATTGTTTTTTTTCTTGTCTTTTTTGTTGTTGTTGTTATTTTTTTGTCTTTAATTCTTACTTTCTCACCAATTCAAGTGATTCAGTGATTCGTGGTGGCAGATTTCTTTTAGAGAGAGAGAAAAAAAATAGTACAGTAATCTCTTTTACCTTTTGTACCACATACAGTGTTTTGAGCTGATGTCTCTCTCTGAGCTGAACTCTCTTGTATCCCTCTGGCTGTTAAGTAGACACAAGATTATCTCAGAAGAACACACAAAAAGCTCATGCATTCAGAGCCAGGAGGAAAACACAGCAAGAACAAATGAAAAACAACAACATGAAACAGAGATAGACTCGATAGTATCAGAGACATTACATGAAAGCTTGAATATTGAAGATGCAAAGGCAGTGTCTCATAAAAGTATAGTCTAGATAAAACGTCATTTTATAATAGGAATAAAATAAATAACGTTTTAGAAATTCAGCTCATCTTGCATGTTTTTGGACTGTGGAGGACACATCTAGAAAAGTCTATACCCTATCAGGAAAACATTCAAGCTCCACACAGTACAGTAGGTGAGAGTTGAATCCCGCATCTCCTCAAGGTTCAAGGTTCAAAGTTCAAGTTTCAAAGTTCTTTTTTGTCATTCGCATCACATGTGGTACATGAGTTGGAACAAAATTGTGTACTCAAGGTCCCCCAAAAATAGCAAAAATATAAAGTATTAAAAAAGAAACAGTATACAAGGATCTAAGATATACACTAAACAATAATAATATAATATAATACAATATAATATAACAGCAGCCTGAACATGAGTCTGTTGTGAGCAGATGGGTATGAATATAGCAGCTTAAAGGCATGGATAATCAGCAGCACCGATAAAGTGACATATCACAAATTAAATTGGCATAACAGTGATATTTCTGGTTAGAGATTCATGAGTCTAACAGCCTCGGGGTAGAAGCTGTTCTTCAGTCTAGTGGTTCTACACTTAATGCTCCTCAACCTTCTGCCTGAGGGGAGTGGAGTAAAAATGTGTGTGCTGGGTGAGTGGGGTCCTTCATGATGCAGGTGGCTCTCTTCCGGCATCTGGAGGTGTAGATGTCTGTGATGGTGTGGAGGCTGACTCAAACAGTCTTCTGTGCAGCCTCCACCACTCTCTGCACAGCTTTTCTGACTGAAAGACAACAGTGCTAGTCGTCAGTGCTACCATGCGTCCCCTGGTTGTTTTCTACTTTCACTAGCATGGATCAAAACAAAGAGAGTTGTCATGTTTATTCACAGTGAAGGAAGGGAGAAAAAGAGACTGAGTCGATCCGTGGGTTGAATCTCATCAGAAGGTGTCTCAGAAGATGAAGACAGAATGGGGTGTCTGTCTCATTGAGCAAACATCCTGAACATCTTTGGATGCCCCTTCAGACATTAATCATAGTAGTGAAATGGACTGCATGGAGATGGATCTGATAAAGTGGACTGTATCTCTTCTGAAGGTGAGCCCAAATTAAGTAGAGGAGGATGAAAACTAGGTAGTGATGACGGATGAGATGAATGAGTGAGATAAAGAAGAACTGATTATGAAAGTGATGACTATATATAAGAGAAGACTTGTCAGGAGATTAAAAGTGTTTCTGCTGCCAAACTTAATACCTCCATCAGACCATTATCTGTACCCACTTCTTACTTTCATGCCATGGAGGTCAATGGTGCCCATATCCAACCAACAGTCACTGTGAGAGAGGTGGGGGACACCTTGGCTTGGACAGGTCTCCAGTCCATCACAGGGACACTACGAGACAAACAACCATTCACTCTCTCACTCACACCTAGAGACAATTTACAGTTACCAATCAGCCTAGCATGCAAAGTCATTATAGTAATATGTTGAGTTCATGTCTTATAGCCAGTTATGTAGTTTTTAAGTCATTTTTGTTTTGTCTTGGCAATTTTTTTTATAATCCACCAGTATGATGCTGAATTTGCCAAAAGCCAACCCATCACACTGTAAATTTGTAATAAGCTTGTTTCCTATGAGGATTTGTGCAATGAAATCAGTGCTCAGATAGCAACGAGAGAATAGTTTCTTGATCACACTGAATGAAAAGAACGAACATCAGTCATTAAGACAGATCACCAGCTTTATCTACCTTTCTTGTTTTCAAGTGAATTGATACAGTTTGTAGCTTAAGGCACGTTCATGCCTGTGGTTGAAAAAGAAACCATTTCTGATTAGCTCCTATTGCAGGAAATATGCAGTGATAAAACCTGTATCGACCCACACATACTGTTAATCATTATTGTGTCAGAATTGTGAAAAAAACAAACTTTCCACTGTTAAAGTGAGAAGATTAAAGTCACAGGACTGGGGGTAAGAAAGACAAGCAAACATTGCAACAGAACCTGTCCATTTGACCTGTGAGAGAGGTTAACCTTAAGAGACACAGGTATGCACAAGACGTTGATAACATAGGTCAACTTTGATAAAAGGAAACTGTTTTTAGGAAATGCATGTGAGCAAACAAATTAAAGCACACATGGTAGCTGCCAGCACTATGAGCAGTTTAACGTTTAACTAAAGCGTTGACTTTACATCGTTTTAACCCGAGCTACGTTCATCCAATTGAAGCTATAGATTTATTGGCAGCTCTCTGAAGCGCCACAGAAATTTTCCTATGAGCTGATAGGAACCCCTTCAGCACTGTTTACTGGATTACATTTTACAATCTAATTACTCCAAAACCAGTGATAACAGCATTATTGCACCAGAGATTCCATCTTATCTGTGCAATTCAAAACTTTTATGACCAAAATAATAGGAACAATGATAATTGAAATGTTTTAGTGTTTGTTTAGAAAAAGTGTAAATGTTTACATAGAGTTATTGTGATGGGCTATTATTATTATTAATAACTATCGGCTTCCTGATACATTCAAGATTATTTTCCTATATTAACCTTCATAATTATTGCATTAGTTTAAGGTCATTGCGAATGATGTTACAGTGTTATTTACTATTATAATGCCTTGATGTCACTGTCTGTAGAATGACTGCTCCAGTGGAAAGCTGGATATAGATGCTATCCCATTCATAAGAAACCTTGAAAATGTTTTCCTTTCTGTGAGGTTGTTAGCCACCTGGGTTTGGCTCTGAAAACAGGGCAAGGCGAAGCGTAGGGATACAAAATTAACCTTTTAATTTCAGGAAGCTGGAACGGGTCAGAAGCTGACTGGAAAAGGCATGAATAAGTTCTGTACTTGTAATGAATTGACTGTCTGTGGTTCTGACTCTTCTCCGAAGCTTTGTAATAAATTGGATGAAGTCCGCACCTGACTTTTTTCTATGACAGTTACACAGTGAAGTGACATATTTATGTTTTTTCCCCATATTTATACCCCAATTTTTGGCTGAGATCTGATGATTTCTTTCAGCCTGACATAGAAAATATCAAACACTACCATTTTCAGCCACTAGAGGGTCCTTGACTAATATGGCAAGCCATGTGTCTCATTAAAGGTGCAGTCTGTAAGTTTTCTAAAAATATATTTTTAGCATATTTCTTCACTCTGTCACTATCTCCTGACAGACTGATGTTAGACAAAGTAATCTTTGAAAAAACTATAGTCCCCTTGCTTCTCCAGGTGTTACTAAAAGCATTTCTAAAAACCCACAGTGACCCGCCGTTAACCAGCCAATAAAAACAGAGTTTTTAACCAGCCAATAAAAACAGAGCTTCTCACGCTCCTAACCCACGCCCCCGCCTGTCCCAGCCCCAGCGGCCGCGCACGTTCTCGTTCAAAGGATTGCAAAGCGATGCAAAACTGTTTTGTATGTGACACAAATGTATTAAATTCCCCTTCTTCATCCCTGATCTGGACTTTTCTTTTGTTTTTTTGCCAAAAGTCAAGTGATCGCTTCCTCCTCCGCTGACTCCATGACTGAAAATGAGGAAATGAATGAATTTGTCACGAGCGAATTAAACTCGGGTTCAACGTGGCTGCGCGAGGCTCTGCAGATTTCCTGGTGTTCTGGTGTGCTGGACCAGCGCTCCATGTTTTTATTTTATTTTTTATAACGTTTTATTAACATATAAACACAGAAGATCGCAGCGGCTGAGACAGGACATGCAGTGGAGGCGGAGCAAAGGAGGCTGAGCTGAATTTCAGTGAGAGCAAGGGGGAGCAGAGCCTTACATGGCTCTGAGGGGGAGGGACCAGAAACATGTCTCTGTTCTTGGTCAATGCAAGGCATTGTAGGAAGGTGCTATACAAATAAAGTTTATTATTCAAAAAATTTCTAAGTCCTGCGTTCTACAGAAACTTACAGACTGCACCTTTAATAGGTAAAAGTGGCTATTAATGAGACACTTGGCTTGCCATACTAAGCCACCTTCGTCTCGCTCCAGAGGCAATCGTCAAATCCGCTGCATTTCTCCACGCTGCCCGGGTGAAAGGCATCTGATTTGACTATTAAAATGCATTTATTAAGAAAAAGTTCAACTGAGACACACCTTTACTATAATTTCGAACAAACAAATAATTGTTTTAAAGTGTTAATCTTGTTAAATTCTTGTTAAAGTCCTTCCATGCGTGCTCCCGCGGTCGCCATTTGACAGCCAATTGATTTTTGGCACAACACCGGCCTTGTTGTCAGCGGTGACGCATAATAGATACGACTTATACGACAAAGCAACATATTTATGTCTTTTTCTCATTAGACATTTTTGGACTGATGTGACTTATACGGCAGTGCAACGTGTATGGCGGCAAGTACGGTATTATTTTTTTAAATTCTTTAATGTCCTTGAGGTACCTGGATTATTGAGCATGAACTTTCTTGTCCTTGAGGACAGTTGACCTGGTTTTACTGATTTAAAAAAAAATGCTTTTAAGTGTACTGTAGCTTGAACTACTGATATATGCAAGAAGATTCTGAAGGACAGTGGGTCACAGAAATGCATGTTAAATCTTTAGACAAACTCAAAGTTTAATTTTAGTTGTTAATTATTCATCTGCTTTTACATGTTTCTTAGCTTTCTTGTATTTGATGAGGTGAGTGGGACATTAAATGAGCACCCAGTTGAGAGGTGCCATAACAGGAGAGCCCATGACATTTACAGCGAGAGCTAAAAAGTGCAAATTATTTGCAGAGAGGCTGCAGTGCTAATGAACACACATCCTGTTGCGGTTTATCATTTTCTAATGCGTGCATTGCAGAAAAGGATACCCATTGTGCGTGAGCTCTTATTCCAGATCTGAGGATGAAAACAGGATGGACTCATCTTTTGGCAAAGGTTTCACGCCGTCCTCGTGTTAAATTTTTCATGCAGCTTTTGTTTGATCATCATTGCAAGTGTTTCGTTTTGTTATGGCACCAACTTCAAGCATCAGCAGGCCTTTTTTTCTTCTGTGGCAAACCATAATATTTATTTCATAACTTGTTTAATAACAAATCCACGAGGGATTCATGACAAATAAAGACTTGAACTTGATCTAAGTGACCTATATTTGGAAAATTATTGGACTGGTTTATTACATATGGTAATAAAAATATATTAAATTATGTATAATGATTCATTCATGACTGTTGCGTTTTAAAACATTGTAATTCTACAATCTTTAAGAGGAGTGGGGGCGCAGAGGTTAGAGATAGTGGGCCTGTGATTGGAAGGTCAACGGTTCAACTCCCCAGACTGACAGCATCAAAATGTGGGTGGGGAAAAGTGAAACACACCTGCATCCACCCTCATTTGCCCCACTCTGAGCCCTTAACCCTCACCATCTGCACCCCTGGGTGCCCTATGGCAGCTCTCTGCTCCACACAGAGGGCTGTGGTAGCTCGGTGGTCTGTGGTTGCGTCAGGAAGGGCATCCGGCGTAAAAACAGTTGCCAAGTCTTCGCAGTTCGCTGTGGCGACCCCTGAAGAAGGGAGCAGCCAAAAGAAGAAGTTGTAATTCAAAAATCTTTAATTCAATTTTTACCTATTTTTACGTTTTTAATTCATATTCCAAAAATATTAATAAAATAAAATTAACGTATAAATCATGAAATTGTGCATATTCTACAATCACATGATTACATAAATATATCACGTGGGTTAATTTAAGCCGTTTTGTTATTTTTACTCATTTTGACCTAAATAAAGATTTGAATAAAACTTTTTTCATATTCAAAAGGTTCATAAAATCGTTCTTAAGACAGAAATTAAAAGATGGCAACAGCAGGAAATCCAATATAAGTTTTCTGCCTTTTATGGACCCAGTAATAATGTAGCTGCACTAATATGAAGTAACTTCTTCAAAAACATTGTGGTGCACATTCTGTGTACACTTCCTGAATGTCACCTTTCAATGATGACTGGATGTGTGGGTATTTTGACCCGGATCCTTTGTTTTGGCCAGAAACAGTCGCTGACTTCTCAGAACCCTGTTTCTGCCTTTTGTGAAAGTGCGATGTGAACGTAAAGCTTTTTGTAGAAAGTTTTTTTGAGGAAGCGTTTAAGTTTGAACTTTGAGAGTGAGGACATTTTTGAGACAAATGTTTGGCTCAGTCCTTTCTAATACAACCTTTAAAAGAAAATTTATAGTTAAGGTTTCGTAAGAGGAGGGAGTGGCGTTTGGAAGGCAAAAAAACAGAAGTAATAAGAGAACGACATCATATGCAACATCATAAATGAAAACTTAAAAATCCTTGAAGGAATGCACATCAATTTTCATATTGAGAAATAACAGTTGTATAAACTGTTTTGATCAAACTTTAAAAAAATAACACAGTTATGCCTGATCTCAAGCAATATTGTGAAATGCAATGATTAGTGTACAAAGTATGTGTTATGGCGGATGACTCAGCTACTACCATGCCAAATTTTATCTCTGATAAAGTTTATGGAGTTGAAGCTGTTTTCGTTGGCTAATTTTCATTTGCTGTGTCTGCAATGTTGAAATAACAGCAGAAGTTAATGACCTTTAGATGCACATCTAACGATTGCTTTCCGAAAGCTCCATTAAAATCTGTACTGTGATTCATAAAAATATTTTGCAAACAGGAATAATTCCAAAACTTAATAAGCAAAGATCTCCTTTAATATTTAACACTTGGAGTATGCATTGTGAAAGACTTTCAGCTATTACCACATCAAATATTATCTCAGCATCTGTAACTGTGGCTGAGTTGTAGCCATTTTTGTATTTCCTAAAGTCTGTTGGATATTGTGGCCATCTTGAATTGAGTTGGGCTCTAAAAGTTAATCGGTTGTAGACATATAGCTTATCAAATGAGTATTTCCTGAATATGTCATTAATCCATTGTTGTTAATTTGTTCTAATGTTCATGAGATATTTTGGTAATAGACATACAGTCAAACATGTGGGCAAAAACATTGTCCACGTTCAACCTTTCTGATGTCAAACACATTTCAAGAATATATTTTCATTCAACCTTTATTTATGCAGGTTAATCCCATTGAACCTAGGGGGCACACTTACAAGAGAGACCTGATTTCTTAACAAAGACAAGAGTGATGACAACATTGGATAACGACAACAATAGACAGTCATAATAAAATAGGCATACAAATTTAAGTTTCTCTTCTTCTTTTTTTTCTTACAAGTCAAAACAAAAAAGGACAATCAAGAGGAATTCATTCATTCAACCTTTATTTATACAGGCTAGCCTCGTTGAGCCACCGGGATTCATTTACAAGAGGGACCTGTCTCACTCACACCATGTAAGGAATAGTAGCAACAACAAAAAAAACACTGGATTATAAGGCGATGTAGAAAACTAAAAACAGGAACATCTGCATTGGGACTAGCGATGAACTTAACAGATGTTTAAAAACACTTAGAGAGGTCAAGGTCAAGAGCTTCAGGTCTTTTTGCAAGATATTCCAGGAAACAGAAGCAAAGTAGGAGAAGGCCCTTTTGCCTAGTTCAGTCCGCACTGAGGTAACACTGCAGGTAATCATGTCCTGAGAGCGCACGCTGTAACTGCACTCGTGCAATGACATGTAGGAGATGTATGAAGGCAGCAGACCAAGAAGTGATTTAAAGATGAAAATGTACCAGTGGGAGAGTCTGCGTGAGGTTAATGATGTCCAGTTAACTAGTGAATACAGGGTGCAGTGGTGGTACGATAATCACAGCCAGTTATGAATCTTAATGCACTGTGATAGACAACATCCAACATCCGCAGGGTGCTTGTAGGAGCGTTCATGTAGATAATGTCACCGTAATCGATGGAGGGAAGGAAAGTCACAGTTACAAGATGTTTCCTAGCGTTCGGAATTAGACAGGCTCTATTTCTGAAAAAGAAACCCAGTTTAACTTTCAGTTTATTTACTAGGTTTTCCACGGGAAGCTTAAAAGAGAAATGCGAATCAACCAAGATACTCAAATATTTATAAGAATCGACAAACTCAATAGGGACACCATTTGAGGATAAAATCAGAGGAAGAACTGATGGGACTGACTTCCTGTTTGAAAAAAGCATCCCTTTGGTTTATCAGCGTTTAGAACAAGTTTGAGATGGAACAAATCTGACTGGATGATGTCAAAGGCGGATTGCAAAAGCTGGAGAGCCTTAACAACTGTTTTAGCTCGACAGTAAACAACTGTGTCATCAGCATAGACATGTAAGGATGCATCAGGAATGCTCTGTCCTACATTACCTATGTAGATTGTAAAGAGGGTTGGTCCTAAGACTGAGCCTTGTGGTACACCATTACTGACTGTTAGATAACTGGAGGATATACCATTATGTTGAACACATTTGGCTTCTGCTTGAATCCAAGATCACTCAGACGACACACAGAATAACAAATGCAGCACTTTATGCTTTCTTCATTTTATCCTTCAGTAAATAAATAAATAAATAAATAAAACATTCCTTTAGAAAAGAAACAAAACAAGACCAGTCATGGGTCACCTATATAACGTTGGTCACACCCACCTGAACACACGTGCGCACGCACACATACACACGTCAGCACAGGCTCTCATTCATACAGCGGCACCCAGGCTGAGTAGAAAAACATGCAGTGACCTTGCTGATGCTCCTCTACTAAAATATAAACCTACCCACAAGCCTCTATAGCTGTGTTACCATGGCAACATGTATTTGTAATCTGAAGCTGGTCCACGTGTGCCCCTCCTCCGGATCCACTCTGGCAGACATGCATCGAATAGGAAGTTGTCAAATTCAGTATGTTGTGGTAGCAACATGTGTGATGGCGCTGTTAAAAGCTTTCAGCTGGGGCTTTACGAGAATGACTGAGTGGGCTGTTTTACCTGGAAGTTAAAAAAATGTAAAGTCTGTAAAATTAAGTCTTTCAATAGATGAGGATGTTTGATTCCTTTTTAAAATGGGAGCTGCTCTCTCATTCTAGCTCTAAAAGAACTGTAAATACATTTGTTTCATCACGTAACATCTGAACATTAGTACAGTACTTGTCTTTTTTAAAGTCTAAACTGAATGAGAACAGTGTCAATATTAAATGCTTCAAGGGTTGCTCCTAACTCTCCTAACTCCTTACTCTGCTCATGTATGACTGTGCAGCTACCCATCCAGGCTGTCATATTGTAAAGTTTGCAGATGACACAGTTGTGGTGGGATGCATCACAAACAATGATGAGTCCAGCTACAGGCAGGAGGTGGAACATCTGGAGAGCTGGTGCAAAGAGAATAACCTTCACATCAATGTGAAGAAGACAAAAGAGATGATTGTGGACTTCAGAAGGAACTAACACACACACCCCCCACTGAACATAAGACAATCTGTGGTGAAAGTGGTCTCCAGCTACAAGTACTTGGGTGTACACATGAACAATAACATCAGCTGGGACAACAACACCACCAGCCTGATCAAGAAAGCTCATCAGAGACTCTACTTCCTCAGACGGCTGAGACGAGCTGGTCTGGGAAGCCCAGTCCTCACCTCCTTCTACAGGTGTGCAGTGGAGAGCATCCTGTGCTCCAGCATCAACGTGTGGCATGGAGGCTGCACAGCTGCAGAAAGAAAAGCTTTACAGAGAGTGGTGAAGGCTGCACAGAAGTCTGTTGGAGTCAGTCTCCCCACTATCACAGACATCTACACCTCCAGATGCAGGAAGAGGGCCACCTGCATCATGAAGGACCCCACTCACCCAGCACACACACTTTTTGCCCATGCTCCCCTCAGGAAGGAGGTTAAGGAGCAAGTGCAGAACCACAAGACTGAGGAACAGCTTCTACTCTGAGGCTTAGACTCTTGAATCTCTAACCAGAATAATCACTGTGAAAAATCACAACATGTTGCTGCTGATCTGTTTCATGTTGCTGTGTTCATTTGTGCTCATCTGCTCATACTGACTCAATGTTCGTGCTGCTGTTTGACGTAATGTTTTTATGTTACTAGTGCTTAGTGTATTTTTAGTTGATGTTTTTCTTAGTTCATTTCTTAGATGCTATTACTGTTTTTCTTTTACATTTTATTGTTGGATGTAACTGGGACCCTTTGTACATAATTTCGTTCCACCATGTGTACCACACGTGTGGTGCGAATGACAATAAAGATTCTCTGACTCTGACTATACCATTCGAGCTTTGAACTAGCTGTGGATCAATTTCAGTGGTTTTTATGACAGTGATGTCCTTAAATGTCCCAGCCACCATTCTTTAACCAGAGTCAGAGTTAGCAGTTTTCTTTGTGGATATTTCAATCCCACCCCCCAAAAAGTCATATTGTGAATCACTTTGAATTGAACAAGCAGTGGATTGAGTTTAAATTACTCTAAATGCAGTTCAAGCAAATATTTTTGTGTAATTATCATCAGGATTTTTTTAATAGTACATCTGAACAATCAAACTTGATAAATGTGATGCAATAATACCATAAAATATTTCAAACAAAGGCATGAAAAGCCAAAAACATAAAATTATCAAAACAGAAAAGAGATAATAAAATTAAGAGTGGATGATTATTTCAAAGCTTTAAGATAGCTACAGATATTTATCCTTTCTGATTGATAGATCGAAAAAGAGTTGTTCAAAAGATCTAACACACCTAGAAGTTGACAAAGGCCTGAAAAGTTCACACGAATACCAGCTGCCAAGACAAAGTTTAAAACCAAACCAAAATTTTGTTTTCAACAGGAAGCCAGCGGAGAGATGTTAACACACACGTGTGATACTGTCTCTTTTCCTGGAACCAGTAAGGAGTTTAAAGAATTCTGAACCAGCTGCAGATGGGACAACAACATGAATGTGATAAATGATAAAATAACTGTCATTGTGTCATTAATGGAGAAAATGGATGTGAGCTTGGAAATGTTTTGGAGTTGTAAATATATCACTTTACCACAGAGATGATCTGTTCATTAAATTTTAACTACCATATTATTCAGACTATAAGGCACAATATCAATGAATGGGTCTATTTTCATACATAAGGTGCACCGGATTATAAAAGTGCATTAAGCGAAACAAAACAGTAAGATAAGTCAAACTTTACTCAACTCATTCACAATAACTCTCAACATTGTTCAGTTGTACCACATAAAATTGGTTCGAGGTCAGTAAACACAACCAGAATTAATTGCATTATAAGGCTCACTGTCAATTTTTGAGAAAATTAAAAGATTTTAAGTGCACTTTATAGTCCAAAAAATATGGTAAGTCAAAAATGACACCCCGGTTATTTGTGAGTCTGAAGATCAACTAATAATGGCTTTGAGAGGGTAGCTAAGTCTACAGAAATGTTTGGAGGACCAAAAATGACCACTCTTTAACTGACGACAACTGAAAGCAATCCAGCATTTTACCTCTTGAATGCAGTTCAGGATAAATGTAATAGATTTGGGGCATCTGAACTTCAGTGTATCATCTGCATACAAATGGAATGAAATGTTGCATTGGAAAACTTGTGATATGACCCAACACAAAGTGAATACACATGAGTCTAAATATGTACCCTTGAGGAACTCCATGACTGACAGAATCTGCAGAGGAATATAAATATGACTGTTGAAGGACTGTATTCCAAACCTCAACATGAATTGTAAGGACATTAAGGATGTTTAAAAGTACAGGGTGGTCAAGCTTGTTGAGAACTGTTTGTGATGTACTGCAGCATAAAACATCAATTTAGTCCTTCAAAACAGGATGTTCAAGGTTCTTTATTGTCATTCGCATCACGTATGATGATATGGTATTTGATGTTGGAGACAGGCGAAAATTTCACACCGTAACAGCCCATCTATGACGCCTCCAACCCCAGAGACATTCCTGCTCTAATAAAGCTACTTTTTGCTAAATAAATGCTCTGTTTATTAAGTATTTGTGAATACAGCCTAAATGCTGCAGAATAATTTTACACTAAAGAGGTAAAACACAAATATCTTCAAGTCCCTCATGGAAGAACATTTTTCCTTGCAGTTCCGTGATTTTCTCAGACATTTGTTGGGAAAGTGCAGATTCTTTTCCCCACAGCTGCTTCTCAAATAGATAATAAAAGCAGCCTTTTACAAATACAACATTTTTGCAGCCCACACAAGTTCTCAAGTAATGTTCCTTTCTTTGAAGGTAACATCTGCGTGAGATTTTTTTCTGACAAAATCTGCTGTGATTATGAGAGAAGTTCTTTCAGAGTTTTCAGGACTGAGATTAGATAAAATGCTTTGAGAAAAGTTTGGTCAGGGAACTGATAAAGTTTCTTTCTCATAATAATAGTCATGTGTTTTTGTGTACCTCTTGTTTTGTATCTTGTTTGTTCAGACAGTTTGGTGCCATTTTAAACAGGTCTCTCTTGAAAATGAGTCCTCATGACTCAATGAGACTAACCTGTATAAATAAAGGTTGCATGAATTTAATGCATTTACATGGGCGGGTGGTCAGTGCTGCAGTCTTGTGCTCCTGATGCTGCAGGTTTGAGCACAGGGTGCATCATGACGGGCATTGATAATCGCCAATTGTTTCATGTGAGTTGCTCACTGTGGTGGTGCCTGCAGAAGGGAGCAGCCAAAAGAACAACAACATACATCTGCATGCAAAAACAACCAAACAACAACAACAAAAAGCCAGATTGATGCTCATTCAGAGTGAGAACAGACATTTTGTGCAATTCAATAATACTCTATTCTGCTCATGCACTCTGTTTTTCTCAAAATCATGATTTTATTTTGTGAACGATGACAGAATTCAAATTACTGTATTGTTTTCTTGTTTTTTTATTTTTCCTTCTGTTATTTCCAGTCTAAGTACTTCTACTGCATTAGCTTTTGAGCTCATTTAGGGGATGGGTACTATGACATAGCTTTTTTATATTTTTATTATTTTAACTTTTCATGTTATTTCATGTATATTTACAAACATTTTCTCATTAAAATACATTAATGTCACTTCCAACCATAGAAAAACACATTTTTAAATCTGATTCAACAGAAATGCTCAGGCTATGTCTTTTTAATTTTAGTTTTTTTGTACTCAATCTCCAATGGGGAAATTCATTATCTGCATTTTTCCCATTGCACATGTGAGCACACACATTTGAAGCAGTGGACTGCCATCCAAGGTTCCCGGGGTGCAGCTGAGGGGTTAAGGGCCTTGCTCATGGGCCCAGAGTGTGGAAAATGAAGGTGGAGGCAGGTGTGGGTGTTTCGCCTTTTCCACCCACATTTTGACGCTGTCGGTCCGGGGAGTTGAACCACCTCCGATCACAGGCCTACCCTAGCCTCTATGCCACCACTCCCCCCATTCTACTACTTTTATCTAGCTTTTATTTTATATAGTCTTATACTGTTTTAAGCTCTCATTTATCTACATTTGGCTTCAAAATACAATTTCTCTAGTTCTCATACATAAACTTCATCTTATACTACCAGTCATTCCTCAGTTTATCCCTCTACAGGTCATATTCTTTCATTGCTGACTCACTGGTTTGACTTCAGCTGAAAATCTAAACTCCACATTTGTACACGATAAACGAAACAAAAACACAAGACAAGCATTTCTTTTTCTCTTCTTTATTCTGCAAACTTACTTTAATCCATCCACTGGGAAGTAAAGAGAGGAAGTTACAAGTAAGTGAGCAGCATGAATCATGCGACTGACTCAAATTTCCCAACATTTAACTTGGACATAGTTTCATATCCTCCCAATAACTCTGGAAACTTTGTGCAAACACTTCTGTTGTGACACTTGTGAAGATTAGATACAAATTACAGCAGCTACTAAATCTTCTCACTTTTGTAAGCAAACACAAAGCAAATGATTAAAACAAACACTAAAGGACTCCATCACACATACAAAACCAAGAAGATATGGAATGTAAGCACAAGGAGGGGGAAAAAATGACAAACAAAACTAAAAAGGTTTACACCAAAACCAATATAACCTAAATTAACCGTAGACATTATACATTACAGATAACAGAAATAAAGTTAAATAAAAATAAAAAAGCAAATATAAAAGAAAGAACATACGCATGCAAATTTTATTTAGCACGAGCCCTGTCCTCGGACTTTTTCTGGCTCACTCTTGTGCTGCTCTTTCACTTCATGACACACCCATACACATGCGCTCACGTGCGCACAGCGTTCTCGCACATTCTGTGAACTCCTGTTCTGTGCAAAACAATAACCTGAATGAGCACAAACACATGTGCTCAGCATTACCTGGGGTTTTCAAGGAGGAATGTGCAGAGCACATGGCATCAGAGTAAAACAATTGTACAAACAGAAACAACTAATGAAAAGAAAATCCCAGCATTCCTTGAAAGAATGCGTGTTTTTCATACCTCTGTTTCAGACTATGAACGTACTATTGATGAAAAGGGACTGATTTTTTTAGTTAGATTATGATTTGATCAAACCTTGAAAATTTGTGCAGGATCTTGTAAAATGTGTTAGCTCTCAAAGCATATGTTGAGTATGACTCTCAGCTACTCTCTCACCAAACTTGAGCTCAATATCTGTGAAAGTGACTGAGGTATGGCCATTTTTGTTTTGAATAATGATTGCATCAACCAACTTAATTTAACAACGCCAACATTTACCGTAATTAGGGGTGCACCGATAAATCAGCTGGCCGATAAATCAGCTGGCCGATTTATCGGCCGCGATTTCCTTAATTTTGGGAAATTGGAAATCGACCAATGCTTGCATGAGAAACCGATTTTACAGATTTTGTTTTTAGTTTTAACAATTGTCTAAACTTCATTTATATTTCAGAGCACTACCTTGTGACCAGTTAAAACAAGTTTGTATTGTTTCTAGAATATTGTTCAAGAGGGTCTGTTTTTCAACAAAATAAGATTGAAATATGAAGGCGCATTGTGACCTTACAACATCTAACAGTGTTGCTTATAAAACTAAATCGGTATCGGACAAAATCGGAATTGGCAAGTCACACTTTGTAGAAATCGGTGATCGGCCAAAAAACTGCAATCGGTGCACCCCTACATTTAATAGCTTATGGATGCACATTCTTAGAGTTTCATTTAAATTCATTAAGTTGTTCATGAGATATTTTGCAAACAAAGACGCATTTAATTTGAATAAAATGGAGAATTAAAAAAAAAACATCTTGCAGAATTAATTCATTCAGTGATACGTTTGGTAGGTTTTTTATGGTATTTTTGACATTCAGTGTTGTCTCTGCTTTCATGTTTCGTTTTATTGTTTACAACAAATTCCAGATTAAAACAGCTGCAGAACAGAAGACAGAGGGAAATATTGTCATCACTGCATGGAACGTTCCTAGTGTGAGTGGGTGTAGCAGCCAGGGTATGAGGACGACTATTTGTGTACACAAATGCTGCTATTCACCCATGCCAGTGCTGCACCGACAGTGAAAGGGGAAAACCACTGGGAGAAAGAGATTAAAAGGAAAAAAAAATAGGATTACACTGGGTATGCTGGTGTGAATGGACTAAACCAGGCAGACTTACTGGTCGAATAAGTTGTTTCCACCACAAAAGATGGACTTTACAGAGATGAGACACTATAAACCTGGGGATTAGGTCTGTTGGGCAACGCAGCACTGAGCCCCATGCTCCAGGGCAGATTTTCTGTTCGGCTTATCGGAAGCATGCAGGCATGTGTCATGTGGATGTTGTTTTGAAGACAGAGGGGCTGATATGTGTGTGCTGCAGTCATGCTTGTTCTGTGTCGCTGCAATCAGTGATTCACTGATGTTATTAAAAAATAAAACGCAGGCAGATGAACTCAAGTTAAAGTGATTTTGTCAGGTTTTAAAAGTGGCATTCAGCAAAAATGTATGTCTTCAGTGTGATGCTGTTAGCAAGAGCACGGCCATACTTGCCTTATTTGGTAACTTCTTGTCACCGCTCCAAGTTACTTTTATTTTTAAACAATTGGCATTGTGTAACGATGGCTGCTAGAGGCAAGGCAGGCAGAAAATTGCTTGATTCAATTAAAGGCCTAGGAGAAAGGAATGCATGTGGCCTGCTGCCTTTTAACCTTTTAGCCAGCTTTAACCTAAGATTATCAAATGCTATGAAATCATGAAGTAAAGCCATTTGGGGGCAAACATTGCGAATAACATTATGCACAGTCTCATGCAAAAGCTTGAGTGATTCATTCAAGCTTTTGCTGGATATCTCATCAACTTGGAAGACTTGATGACGTGTCTATCTCTGCTGTCATCTGTGGATCTTAAGGACGCATATTTAATTGGATTTATGATAACTGGTTCCTGCTTTTTGGATTGGCTGGTTCCTGGTCTATCAACACAAAAGGAAAACGTCGGCAGCAAATCTGGACCTGGTCAGGCTGCCTGCCTTATGGCTTGGTTCATGTCTCAAGAACCCAGACTTTTGGCTGAATGGATTAGATCTCGGGGATTTTCTAAGACACGTTCCATTGGTATGGTCATTTTAATTTGGTCATTTTGGAAGCGAGTGGACCGACACAGACTGAAGGTAGATGTCATTAAAGTTCTGCCTGTTCCCAAAACAATCGTGTTTATCTGACATTCGGCTCCCTGACTGGCCTTGATAGGCCGTCTTATCTCAACACGCCTGAGAAGTTTTGTAAACTTGACGCTCTCACCCCCCCTCCCAAACCTACTGAGGAATTCCACAGACTTTTCAGAGGAGCACAGCTGAATAAACATTCTGTCATCATTTCAGGACTATTCTATGAGCTGTCTGCTCAACTGCCTTTGAGTCCATCCCCTGCCCTCTGCGTAATGTCGGCGTCACTATGTGCTTGTGTGCGAGACTTTTTTTCATTACCACATTTTTGACCTTCAGAGGTAAAAAATGTGTTAGGAATTTTTTTGTCTCCAAACCCTATGTGTCATTTTTCACCACTTTTATTGTCTGTCCAACAGATCTCACTTGTAAATGAGTCTTCGAGGCTCAATGTAACTTATCTGTTTAAATAAAGGTTGAATGAATTAGAGTTCGCAGTATATGTCTTATACACTAAATTTTAGCTCATTTTCTAAAAAAGCTAAGTCTGGTCCTCTGGACATAAAAAAAAAAAATTGTAGAAACGGTTCGTCTTTCGTCCGAAAGACTTCCTCAGTCTGAGATGCTGTATTCAGCTCTGTGAGAGGGTGCTATTTATAAGACTGAGCTGAATACAGCATCTCAGACTGAGGAAGTCTTTGGGACGAAAGACGAAACGTTTCTATATTTTTTTTTTTTGAATGTCCAGAGGACCAGACTTAGCTTTTTTAGATTTTTCTACCTGGATTATTGAGCATGCATCAGGGTATTTAGCTCATTATATCTGTAAAGTTGGATTTAGGCATAGCCATTTTTGTGTAGGCTAAGGTCAGTTAGCGGCGACGGCCATCTTGAATGGATTTGACTCAAAAAGGCAATCAGTTCCTTTTGCTGCAGCAGCTGGTGTGAAAAAGTAACGAGGTTTAGTCTCATGTGCTTTTCTTTTAAATCGTCGTCACAGCTCTCCCCATCATCTACTGACTTGAGCCTCAGTGTTTGACTGTCAGAAAGGATTACATTAAATAATGTATGTATTATATATTTAAAGGTGTTGTGACATGATGCTAAAACATAGACATCTTTAGAAAGAGAAGCTACTCAGCTTTGATTTTTTTGTACACAGATGCGTTGAATAATTAATATATAAAAGTATTTTTCAATAAAATATTTTTCTGCAGTGCATCGCAGTTTTCGGAGAAAGGATGGGTCAAACGCCGATGCATTTTTATGACGCAATGGCTACAACGCACCTTGTAAATTACAAATAGCAGTGAATATATAAATCGAGGAATTAAGCAATTTAAGTGAAGATTTGAGCGATTTGTCTTCAGTTTGGGAAGCCGAAGTTAGTTCGAGTGATGAACAACAAACAGCTGGTTCTAATAAAGGTCTGCACCCGTATTTATTTGAGCCTTACCGTTCAGAAGCGAGGGGGGCTCCGAGGGGGACAGCTTTGTTTTGTCCATTCTTGACGAAGTAGTTCATCTTTTGGGAAAGTGAAAAGGCTCACTTGTTCACTGGCCATATTAGAACACCCAAATGCGACACAACGTACCGGCATTTTTCAAGTTATACAAAAAAAAAAGGCGATCTTGAACACAATGACACTGCTTGCTAATAGCAGCCCGCAGGCTCAACTTCTAGTCCCTACGTCACAGACGTCGCATGCGTAAGTACCCGGATGTCCCGTGACGAAACAGGCGCCAATTTTAAAATCACTTTTAACAAATTTTCATGGATTTATCATTTTGTTTGTAAAAACGAACATAGTTGAATGATACAACATACCGTATTTTCCACCCTATAAGTCGCACCGGCCTATAAGTCGCACCAGTCCAATTATGTTCAATGAAGTGGAAAAATCCACGTATAAGTCGCACCGGCCTACAAGTCGCACCTCACGGCACAAAACGAGCACGTGCAGCAACAACAGACCTGCAGTGCAGCAAACAGACCTGCATCTCTTTGATCTTTAAAGATAAACACATAAAAAATATATTCTTGTTAGCTGACATTACAGTAAAAGTGTGTCTCAGTTTAACTTTTCTTGATAAATGCACTTTGACGGTTAAAAACCGTTAAATTAAGTGACCATTTTTTTGACCAAAGTGAAAAAACCGAAAAATCCACGTATAAGTCGCACCGGCCTATAAGTCGCAGGGCTTGGAAATGTAGTTTAAAAGGTGTGACTTATAGGCCAGAAAATACGGTATATATGTTGTGCCACTTTATGCATAGTTCCAACATCAAGTCACAACACCTTTAAGCTTTATTATGATCAGTATGTTATGTTGACATGAGGGTGTTTTCATCCACAACATGAAAGTTTCCAAACCATCAGTAAGTATTTGGTGGATAAATTGAAATGCACATTTAGATAAAACAAATGCTTTCTGTAACTGTCAAAAAAACTAACCCTTTTGAGTGTTGTCAGAGATAAAGTACTAATAAATGATCTGCTGTACACCTCCAAACATCTCAGTGTGAGACGCTGCAACATGCGCAGAGAAAGACAACACTGATTTGAAATAATCATGTTTTTATTGTCCTCATACCTGCATGGATCAGTGGCTGCTGTCAGAATGTTTGCCAAGGTTGCTGCCCAACAAAAGTAAACCAGAGAAAAGAAAAGAAAAAATACTGCAGAGAACAGGGTTTCTGCTGATAAATATATGGTACACACCTCCACACTGCTGTCATATTTTTTTTACACAATACATTTGATGACTAAACAAAGAAAGAACAAATTAAGGTAAACTGGAGACATTGCAGACCGCTTAGTGCTGAATGACTTTGCAGAAATGTTCTACAAAAGCTACAATTTAGTACAGTAGTTAAAGCTGAAAAAAAGAGAACAGTAGCTAAAGCTAAAAGGAACAAAACATGTACTGATAGCCAAAACAAGCAGAAAACTAAAATTAGCAGCACACAAGGTAAAATTATTAAAATGATAGCTAAAAGACAAAAGTTTCAAAAGCTTAAAGCAGCAGAACAGGAGCCACAAGCTAAAAGTAGCAGAATGTGCTAAATGGATTTCAAATATGTTTTTGGAGGAACTGAAGAGATTTATTTCTAGAAAATGTTTGTAAATAAAGTTCAATAATTTGAAAACTATAATATTCACACAAACCAAAAGTCAGAGAACCTGTCCCCTGAATGAGCTGACCAGTTTGTTGTATAAATGACTATAGCAGTAAATGTGCAGAAGTAGTTGAAATAAAAAATAAAAACAGATCTGAAAATGAACAGAGCAGAATAAACATTGTGTGAATTTTGATTTAGCCTTTAGATTATTCAACACAAATAAAAACTGGACTCCTGAGGAAACATCACATGGCCAGTCTTCATTTATTTTATTTTTTTTAAATACACTAGGCCAGTAGTCTGCAACCTTTACGATCAAAAGAGCCATTTCTGCCCCTTCGTTCACCAAACTAAACGTGTCCAAAGCTGCAAAACCTGCTACAATTGTCATTATCGACAACTGGTGGCCCATGGGCCATTTTAAGTTTGTTAGAGGGGGCTTTTTTTGGCCACTAGCAATGGAATTATGAAAATTAAAAACATCTAATGACATTTATTGATAATTTTACATTTTGAGACAAAAGAAAAGACTGGATTCCGTCCGTCCGTCCATCCATCCATCCATCCATTATCTTTACTCGCGTCTTCCTTTTCTGGTTGCAGGGGCCACTGGTGCCCATGTCCAGTAAGTCTATCACAAAAGACTGGATTCTTGGAGAAAGAGAGAAAAAAAAGAAGATGTTATTTGCCTTTAAAAAAAAACTAAAACAATGAACTGTGCAGACTTGTGTGTTTTTTTTTTTAATTGCGGAGAAATTGAGTACCCTACTTGAAGAAATAAAGCATAAAGTTAAAGGGAGTATAATTTACTATTAGTATCCACATATTTGCAAATGAAATGACAGGAAAACTGCTAAAACTTGTTGTTTTTTGTTGTGGGTACAACATCCTATAAAATTCAGTTTGATGTTAGTTTTGGTCCAAGCTTGAAACAGCCACTGCGGAGAGAGCAAAGAGCCGCATGTGGCTCCAGAGCCGCAGGTTGCAGACTCTTGCCCTATAGGGATCGCATCCTGGCACACAAATCCTCAGAGAAACTTTAGATTTACGGTAGTTAAACCCCAGATAATGAGGATCATGTTCTGTTATATTTTAATACTGTCCCTTCATGTTGTTGTTAAATAAATACTGAAATACAGTAAAAAATAATGCTGACACTGAACTGAGTCAGCTCAACAAAGACAAGCTGAATCATAACATTTGATAAATAATTTGTCTGAAGAAAAAAAGGCGTTGTGTTTAGAGAAAAGGAGCACCTGTACCCATTCCCTGATTTTAATCAAAGTGTAGCATGTTTCAGTATTGCTCATCCACTTTCCTCTACACAATAAAATGTGTGTCACCCCCATTGTTATTCGCTAAAGGAATAATTTCCCACCATCTTACTGAAGTGTGGGTGGCAAGATTTACAAAATGTTTCTATTTGGCAGTAACACTCCTGCAGCTGTGGAGGAAACAGTCAGTCCCACATCATTATGTGCCCTTCTGTTCCTGCTCTAAGCTGTACTTTCTGAAACCTGACGTCAGCATCTTGAATTTGTTGGGTCAAGATGTACTTGAATAGAAGGGAAAGTTACACAACTCTGACTCAGATGGATTTGGGGGGGTGGGGGGTTGCCAGGTTTAGCAAAGTCTTTACGGCCCTGCCAAGCCCCAGACTTTGCCAGGACCTAAAACACACAAACTTGTTGCCAAGAGAAATTCTGTGGCATGCTGAAAGAAAACCGTGGATGCTGCAGTGTTTTGCATGGAAGCCCATGAAAGAAAAAACAAAAACCCCAACAGGAAGTCATAATTTCGACTTTTAAAGTTATAATTTCGACTTTTAAAGTCATAATTACAAGAATAGAAGTCATACTTATTAGTTTTAAAATCATAATTACGAAAACAAAATTCATAATTTTGAGTTTTAAAGTCATAATTATGACTTTTATTCTCATAATTATGACTTTAAAACTCGTAATTATGACTTTAAAACTCAATTATGACTTTCTGTTGGGGCTTTTATTTCATATAGCGGAAATGGGGTAAATGTACTGGTGTCTGACAGGAAGTTGCAGCCCTGTAGAGTCACGGCAAGGGACAAACTTTGAAATTAAATTAGAAAAATTGAAATTATGACTTTAAAACTCGAAATTATGACTTTTATTCTCATAATTATGACTTTAAAACTTGTAATTATGACTTTAAAACTCGGAATTATTCTGAACTTTATTCTTGTAATTATGACTTTAAAAGTGAAAATTGTGATTTTGAAAGTTGAAATTATGACTTTTATTCTCATAACTATGACTTTAAAACTCATAATTATGACTTTTATTCTCATAATTATGACTTTAAAAATCGTAATTATGACTTTAAAACTCAAAATTATGATTTTTTTTACTTAAAAGTATTACTTTTATTCTTGTAATTATGATTTTAAAAGTCCAAATTATGACTTTCTGTTGGGCTTTATGACGGAAAAGGGCTTCCATATTTTTGTACCTCTAAACGGACATTGAATTTTTTTTTTCAAATGTCATTTTAACACAAACACTCTTATAATTAAAGATCCAGTATTCTTTGAAGGAATGCGTATCCCCTCTAGAGTATGCTGGGAATGAGTCTCTACCACACCAAGATACACAGTATCTGTAAAACTGACTTGTAGCAATTTCTGTTTTACTAATTTTTTTAGGTGAATTGGCTGTGGTGGCCATTTTGAATTCAGTCGACTCCAAATGTTAATCAGTCGTAGATTTTTAATAGTTGATTATTTCCAGAAAGTTTAAATGAAATCTGTTAAGAGGACGGTGAGACTTTTCGCAAACAAACTGCAGAGACGAATATACCACTTTTTTTTTTTACAGAATAATATCATACATTATGTTTTTAATTCAACAGCGTGTTAAAAAGTCTAATTCAACAAATATATTTGGGATGAGTCAAACATCTTGCTCATAGTTAAGTGAGTGTGTACCTTAATATTTCTGTCCTGTGTGCATGTTAAGAACAGGATGTGCCTCTAAATCCTGTTGTTTTTATTTCCAGTTGTTTTTTTCTTTTAGAGGAACATGTGAAGTACTGTAATCATTACAGAACAATATTTGCAAAGGTGTAGTTTCCAAAAGCTCTGACCTCCATATTTGTTTGCTATGCAAAACCTTCATCAGCATGTGTTTTCAGCTTACATCACTTGAGCAAATCTTGGTCCGTGAGGTTAAATTTATTTGAATGTTTCCATCCACACCTTTGTTTAAATACTGGATGAAACTACCTTTAAATTAAAGGTTGACACGTGTACAGAGCTCTTACATTGTACATATGGCAACGTGATTTACAAAATTGTCTATGTCTCTTAGTGTCCCTCTCCTTTTAAAATTATTGAAGTTTTATGATTTGGTGGACTATAATATTTTATTAGTAATGTACAGTATAGAGCTCATAATAACACACTGCCTTCAAACGTTCAAATGCATTTTGTTAAGAGAAAAAGCTGTTACAGTCTTAAGGGAACTGAGATTTTTGCACAACCACGATACAAAACTAGTTCAAAGGGACGGTCTATTTCAATACAAGGAGTTGAATTGTGGAACGGTTTGGGAAATGGTGTTAAAAATGCAAAATCAGTGCTTATGTTTAAAAAAATGTTCAAAACTAAATTGCTAACTAAATACTAAAATTTTCTATTTAAATGTTTAATGTATTAGAAATTTGTAGATCTGTGATGAGTTACTCTTTTTGCTTGATTACTCATAGATAATTATTGTTTGAATTGATTGTTTGAATTGCTTTTGTTTTTGAAAAAGGGGCAGATATAATAAGATTTCTTCTTCTTTCTGCCACCTTTCATTTTGTTCTACTTTTCACATAATATATGTTAAATTGTTATATATTTTTTTCTTTAGTACTTTTAATGTAAAATGAAAAAAAAAAAAGTCTGACCATTTTTATTTAAAGCAGGTGGCCATGAAAGTATCACTCTAGCGCCTCTCAGTGCTAAAACATACAAATTGTTTTCAAGGTCGAATTCAGAACATTTATTCAATAAAAAAAAAATTTAAATGTAAAAAATGCAAAATTGAACATTTAATCCTTGTTAGACGTATAGAAACTGTGTCATGATTTTGTTGTAATGTTTTCAATTGTCAAATACTCCTATATAAAACAGTTTCAGACATTTACTCCTTGGATGAAGGACAAAAATCTGTTGAGGTCATCTGTGAATACATTTTGTAAAATAGCCAGAGGGGGGGAAAAAAATCATATTTTTATTAATCGTTCATTTCATGCTGAACACACTTTGTTATCTAACTTTTCTTTCCCCCACCAGGATGCTCTAAACTTGGTGAAACTTTACAATCTTCAGCCTTCAGTCACTTCCTCTCATAGTTGAAAGAACGTTTTAAAACTGCTCTAAAATAAACCTGAATCTGTATCTCTTAGTTTGAACTGGTGTTTGAATATAATGGTCTTATCTAATATAGTTTCCTTTTACCTTTTTTTTGGTAAACATCTATATTTAAACATGTGCTTAATTTAATTTAATTTAAAAAGAAACGTGTTTTTCACTGAAGTCTTTTTTGACTGTTCTTGAGTTGTACTCATGCAGCCACCTTGACCAGAACCTTGTGGATGAAGTGATTATTTATCAATGTGACGGTCCTGGTAAAATACTGGTAAAAATGAAATAAGAGGAATCGTGTAAATTGAAGACAACTGAACAATATTGTCTTCCAGTGTAAGATTTTAATTTTTTCACAAGGTAAAGCAATGGCCCAGCACAGAAGATCAACATCATCAGGTCAGGACTCTGCAGTCTACACTCATCTCCACGCCAGCGGTCACTCTTTCAGGGATGAAGATGTTCACATCCTTGATAGAGAGGAACGATGGTTTGAGAGAGGAGTAAAGGAGGCCATCTTTGTGAAAAGAAACCGTCCATCATTAAACAGAGGTGGAGGCCTCCGGGTTCAACTGTCCCCCTCTTACAATGCTGTTATTGCTAGTATCACTCAGCCCTCTGTGAATAGCAAACAACCATCAGGGTGCTAATGATCCATTGTTAGGCTGATGGTCCTCCTTGAT